>UXUI01007309.1:22571-35862 GCA_900576705.1 Enterobius vermicularis | reverse complement strand
AGGAGTATGAAAACAGTATTCGCAAAGGTACAGAAAATTTAAAAACTTCTTTATTTTATTTAAAAAAAATGGTCTTTAAAAGAGAAATTTTTTTTTTTTAAATTTAATTTGCTTCTTGCATTTTCTTCGCCATTTTTGAGCAATTTTTTTCAAATACAAAAAAAACGTAAGCTTATTGAAAAAATATTAGACTTTCTATTTGTTCAGTTATTTTGCATCTGCCATTTAAGGTGAAAAGATTTTATGTGATTGCTAAAAATGAGTTGGCAAAGATACTGTTTGAAAGAAGTTTTCAGTTGCCTTCGGGGACAAGAAATTTTGGGGAGGAAAGGATATCCCCCCGGACTTCTATATAGGCGGCAAGCCAAATTACCTTTCTATCCCTGGATACAAACATGGAAGTTGTTTAGCAATGGGTTCTAACAATTCTTGGTCGCTACCAGATTGTTCTCTGAAAATTCACTATATTTGTGGCAATTATTTGAACTGTTCGTCATTCTGACAAAACCTATGGCTGCTGAAGAAACAGTATGCTAGAAAATGTTTCTGAATTCTCTTTATCAATAAATCACTTCGAGAACTCTGCAATCAGAACATTTACAAACGCCGACCGTTAAAAATTGACTACTTTCTTTTTCGTGCAGTTATCTTAAGAAATTTACCGCAATGAACTGGAAGTTTATAGAGCGACAGTAGAAAATAGTACTGCGTAGATTTAAAACTTCACTATTCTGCTGCCACTGCTATTGTCTTGAAATTGGTCTAAATGTATTTTTGAGGAAAATAAGGCATTCTCTGAGATCTGCCTGAAGTGATAAAAATTTAGAACGTCTATTTTTCATACTATTAGTAAACCCAGTTTTAAAACTTTTCTGCCATAGTAGAAAAATATTCCTGGATTGTGTGAAGTTAATTCTCCAAAAAAGCCGTGGTGGTTTGATTTAACTAATCAACCGTTAGCAAACGCATAAGCTGCTGGTTGCTCCACAGTTTAGGAAAAAAGAATTCACAAAAACAGTTTGGAACAAAGAAGCTTTAGTGCATAAAACTGAGATCGGGTAAGTTAAGGTGTGTTCTAAGGTAACAGAGATTGAAACATTAAATTCGGAAATTCGCACAAACTTCGAAGAAAACTTCTAAATGCGAACATTCCGGTCATAAATGAAGTTGAATAAGACGGTAAAAAAGATTAGAACAAACAGCAACCATCAGGTTTGAGAAGCAAATAAAACCTCGAGAAAAGTGAAGATATTTACGTTTGATACCAAATATATTTTTTTACTTCCAACATCCGTTACACAGCCTTTTTCACTCCTTTCGGAAAATAGTGATCTGGTGATTTGTCTGTTGTTTTTACCTATTATTGTAACAATTGCAACTGGAAAAAATTTTTGTTTTTTTAATAAGTCAAACATTAATTTGCTCTAAAACTTTATGTATTTAAGGCATAATCGGAGTAGTCTACCCAGCTGCTTCAAAAAGTTTCTGCACTGAGTTGACCTGTTCATCCTAATTTGAGTCAGTGATCGGATTAAAAAACGCCGATTAATTTGCTGCATTCATTCTCCACAACCTTCCTTTGTTCCTACCGCTAGAGATGATCTTAGTTACTCAGTTGTGTTTCATTATCCATTTTGGGAAATCAACCAAACCACTTCAAACCACGACTGCGAGACTGCTTCATGCCTACAAGATCTTTTGACTGAAATTAAATATATATAAATACAGCATTGGAATCTAAATGATCATTTCTAGAAACTGGAAAAAGTCTTCGTGAAAAATATTTATCTTTGTAATTTTCGTCTGAAAATCACGAGCGAGTGACGATACTCGAGCGGTGGTGCATAGTTACCGGACAGCTACAGATAAGTTTCATTTCGCACTCTTCAATTTCTTCACCACGTGCTTACAGAGTGAATTTGAAGCAATTTTTGCCACAGCGTAAAAAAGAGAGTAACTGTCATCTTTGTCATTAAGTTTTCACTTAAACTACATAAAATAATCATTTATTTCGTTATGCTTTGTAAGCTGTTATAATTTTCATAACCAGGGTGAATATTGACTGTCACTTCCAAAAAACCGAATAAGGTTTTATAACAGCTATTTTTGTAAACATAAGTTACAACTCAATGCTTTAAAATGATGAAATACGTAGATCAAGTACTTGTCTTGAATAAGTTGCTTTAGCGTACGCCTCCCGATCTTTCATTTAAATGAACGCTGGGAATTTGTTACTAAATGATTAATCCTTTCTACTACAGAACTTGCTAAAGAAGACTGGAGCACTGATATCAAAAACTGTATTTTTTTCTTCAATTCCTACCAAATCAGTATTGGCAGCCAAGAAACGCTTTGCACAGAACCGTGAGGAATAGCAATATTACATTCTCCTGGTATTTGTTCTAAAAAATTGCAGCTGTTTTTTTTCTCAACCTATCAGATATTCTTCTCGGTGCTATTGGCAATAAAAACTCATATGACAACATGATTCTTCCTCATACATAAAGCGTAGAATCATTCCTCACCATTTTTAAATTAAATGTCTTTCTCTGCAACAAGTTTTCTTTCGTCACATTTATCTTAAGAAAAGCTATAAGCCAGTCTAAAATAGCACATATCCTCAGTTACCTTGCTAGCGCCAGCGCGTCTGCGAACAGATCGTCTAAATAAAAGAACTTTTTAAAATAGGTCTGGATCTCCTGGAGAGAATCTGCCAACCCCACAAGTTACATTTCAACGTTACCAAAAACGTTTAGTCATTGTCCAGATAACAAGCCATAAAGTCCGACCTAACAGTACAGTAAAAAAAAAAAATTCATCTCTAAGTAGCGTAATATCATTTGCAAAGTAGCTACATTTTGCGTTGATCCTTTTAACTTTTGTAGACGAATGGTCAAGATGTTACTTGTGGGAAGCTGCGGCCCTAATATGAACTACAGTGAATGAGTAAAATATGCCAACGCCCTCTGAAAAGTCTGATAATATCAAGTTCACTCTCAGCGATATTATACCTAAAGCTTCAACTTTAAAAAGCAAGGCCCTCTTAGATTTTCATCAAAATATTAACCGACGACCACAGTGCAACAATTTTTTTTATTGATACGGCATTGTTTGCACCGTTACAGAGTAAGGAGCCCCGCGTTTGACGCTGAGTCAGCGAGTTTTCTCATCAGCTGCGTGTCATTGGTAAGTTGAGAAACTTCCTTGCTCTGTAGATTTTTCCGCTATACATTCGTATTTGGTGATATTTAAGGTTTATGCAGAAGCATGAGAAGAAATTACATGTCCAACATAATAATGAAGTTCTTTGATTTTTTTTTCCAAATTGAGAGCCCTACAGATGTCTTTTATGATAGCGCAGAACACTTGGACTTGCAAATGAGTGCTAATAAAGTAGAGTTGCTGTGGTAAAAAAGACCGTTTAGAAAGTGGGATTGTCAAACTTGACACCAACGAAAAAAAAAATAGGGAAAAAACGCTAGAAATAAGGCAAAACAAAGCCTTTAATGAAGAGCTAGAAATTGGACTTCTTTTTGTTGAGATATTAATAGGGACAGTTTTTGCGGATTGTTGAGCATACATCTGACCAAACTAGTAGCCTTCTAAACAGAAGGCTTTCTAAACAACCAGTACGTGTGGTTAACAGGACCTCTGGAATAGCTATCTGAAAATTGACTGCCTGTGAAACTAACCATTTTTAAAAATTTTATCTTTTCGAACAATCTCTTTTAGTCTCGGAACTGTAATTTTTTAGCAAATAATTCCATTCGGAAATTTTCTACACAACTTCAACGGTTTCCTTGAGCCCTTCTGGTTAAGAAAGCCAACAAAAACCTCGCCATCATTTTAAACGTATTAGTTTTTTGCTCATAAATGTGAGTAAATCTTATACATTATCATTATAACTGAAATGAAATCAATGAGTCGCAGAAGCAGCAAAGTCGATTATCCTTCCCACCAATGATGAGCAGCCAGTCAGAGAGCTCTGTGCATGAGAGACCTCTTTAATTGCAAAGGTGCCGATTTTTACTTCTTCTCCTCTCAGCCAGTCAACATTCACACAGGATAAAATCAGTTCTACATAATTTTCGTAGTGTAAACAGTATAATTTAAGTTCCCATCTGTACAGTCCTATCTCATTTCTTAACAATTTAGCTGCGGTCATAGATTACAGACATTATCGTAAATGACGGTTTTTTGCTCACGCACCCCAAAAATGTCACCAGAAAGCCCATCTCCCTTCATTAGCAACAAAGGCTGTTTATCTGCGAAGCATATTAAGTCCCACTGTCAAGTTCCTTTAGAGAATCTTAACAGAAAACCCACGTGCAACAGGAACACTTTTCCAGCGTCTTTAATACAACTTTCCTCTTATTTGTGAATCAAAGTAAACTAAATGATAAAGCCAGAGTGGTTTTTTGTTTTATTTACGATCAACTCGGTATGCCACCATGGGGACTTTAAATTTCACCGTTCGTAATTGTTACGATTTCTCGCAAACTCCTCCATTTAATACTGATAATTAGGTGCAAACGCTCGCGCCCTGTTAGAGATTATAACTTTTCAAGACATTTATGCAACAAAAATTATATAGACAATGATAAAATTAATTGGTTCATATGTAAGAAACAATGAAATATTTCTTGTGCATTATGAAACTCTTAGACAATCTGCGAATTAACAAGACTGTTTCTAACTTGTCAACGTCAAAGCAATCTTACTCTCCAGTGAACAGTTAAAATGCCATTAAAGTTTCTTACCCATCCTACTTACTTCCCACTGAACAAATGAAGAAATATATAGCGACTAAAGCATTTTGAATAAATATTCCTTTCGTTAAACGGTAACGAAGCGTGCAAAGGATTTTTAATCCAACAATAATAGTTATAAACTTCCGAAAGCGAAGAGCCCTAGCACATGCAAAACTTTGCATACATCAAAAAATATTAAAAAAAAAAAACAAACACACCCGTAAAGTCTACAGACTAAAGCAGAGCAGTATACTTGGAACTCATCTCAAACCATTGAAAAATGCTTTTAAATTACAGGAGAAGTCTTGCACTCAACAGTCTCAGCCACGCATTTAGCATTTCTGCATTTAATAAAAGTAGTCCAAACCCCAAATTTGAACCCCCCTACTCTCTGCTGTACTCATTACAGCGTTTTGTAACAATAACTTCATCTTTAGGTGAGATAACAAAGAAAAAGAAAAATGCATGTAGAAATATTCACTCTCCAAATCTGCGCGAGATCTTCTTTGGTGGAAATGAATTATTCTTCACTATTATTTTTTGGGCGCCCATTCAACTGAAGTGACTTCATGGCTGCAAGCAAAATTGGATCAGCGCACTCTGGACTTGAAGGTTTGTAATCTCGCAGTTGGCGCCGAGCCTAGTAAAAAAATTAACTTTCCTCAGGACAAAGACTGTTCAAGGAGTGACTCCCAGAAAAGGAAAACAAAAGTGACTGACTACCACACCCAGTATTCATCAAAATGTGAGTCAATTAAACAGTCATCTATAACTCAACAGGCCCGTACCTGCTCAGGAAAGTTTCCCAAAAAAAGTTTCCCTTCGAAATCCCAATTTTTAGACAAGACCGTTTAACTACGTCCGTGGCGTAAACTTGCCATCAAGATCAAAATGATCAGAAGCCTTCTAACATACCTTCATGTTTATAAATCCGAGAACATTTTTGCCCTCGCCAAATAAAGGCACATAGATCAAAGAATCCGCATCAATTTTAGTCGGAATCTGGAAGATACACGAGAGTAAAAGTTAAAAAAGAATTCAAAAACTCTAAAGTGCTGCAGAAAAAATACCTTGACAATTTGTCCGTTATTCGTTTTCGCCCACTCAACCATTTTTTCTTTATCGCAACCAGTTGCATAAATATTATCAAACTCATATGTGTGCGCTAAAATTGCGTCACCGGTGGCTAGAAGCTTCTCTCGAAGGTCAGGATTCTGGACAAATTTATGCATCACCGCGTGATACAGTAGCACCAGCCCCTGTGTTCGCTTCCATTCTTCAATCTGAAATTATTTAATAAACAATTCGCAAGCAAATCCACCAAAATTCAAAAATTCCGAAAGTTTTCTGAAACCGCTAGACGTGATTGTCATCAAAAGTGAACCAAAATTATGTAAATGCAAAAAGTGAGTCTAATTTTTTAAAAATATTTCTTTTACAGAAAAGAAGCTAAAAAGACCTTTTCAGTCGAAACATTGGCAGAACGTAGGATTTTTTTCGCGATAATTTTCACTTGACCTGAATCAATTACGGTTCTTATTTCGGAAGCTACATTAGCACCAGCTAATGTGTAAAGTTTACAGGCTTGATAGTAATGTTCAACACTGGGATAATCATGCCCTTCAACTGTCAACGTCACCTTAAACAAATTTTCAAGTTATTTGCTGAACAAAAAACCAAATTCAGACTAGCTCAAAGAGTGTTGCACCATTAAAATTTTCTGTGAATAATTTGCCAAATACTAAGTCAACTTTATAAATACCGCTTACTTCGATGAAAATAAACTAAACCTTCCGACCAAGTAAAAAAAAGTTGTAAACACTCTGAGAACAAGAACGCTAAACTTTTCAAGAAGAAAAATTTTTTAATATAAGAAACTTCATAGCAAGTTGACCAAAATATGAAAATTTTTACCGGATAGAAATTTGAAAGGAAATGCTGACGACCGTTAAAACATACAATCTCATCAGCATTAATTTTATAGTCATCTGTATCTATGTCAATGGGAACATCGGCAACCTGAACTGCTTTAACTTTGATTGGTGTTTAAGAAAAGAGAAAAAACGCCTCAAATAAAATAATATTCTTCCAGGGCAACGTAAAAAAGAGCGAATTTCACAAAAAATGAAGCCTAATAATTGTAGAACTTCTAGCTGTTTTTGAAGATAAAATATCTCCTGTAGGTTTTAAATTGAAAAAAAAGAGACCGGAGGTGGCGTGAGCGGCTTCCGAGGAAAACGTCTAACAGGTTCTCTACGGCTACTTTCAAAACTTGTATACTGACGGCCACCTGCTCTGTCAAGAGTAAAATCAATATTACTCGTCCTCATACGATAGTTCTACAACAAAACAATAGTGACAAATACTCATTAGAGAACACTTAATCTAGACACAAAGAAAATTTAACCACAAAATGCTTTAAAATCACAGTGATAAGTAACGATATACTTACGTAATAGCGATGATTCAATGACGCCGAAAGTGGAAGCAAAAAATTATCAAAGCTTCTCTGCCGACGAGCAGCTTTTTCTCGTGCTAACTCCATCTGTTTCAAAGTTGCAGGTGTCGACATATCCTCAGATTCTTCCCCCTATATGTTGGAAAAAAACGATTAAAACAACCTCCAAAGCTGCTGTCCAGGATAAAGGTTAAAAGAGCTTGAATAAGACGAAGAAACATGTAAAGCTACTAAAATATGTCAATACATATCCAGTCCTTAGATAAGCTGAAGTATCTAGCAAAGTCTTTACATAAAACCTTTCCAACTAAAAAAACAGTTCCTTTTACGCTAAAATTAAAGCATTTATGAGTAGTTCCATTCAAGAGAAACTCTTTCGCTCAACTTTAACAACGAACATGAAAAATTCCTTGCCCATGAAACATATTGAGCTAAATAACTTGTTTTACATTCAGACGAACAAAATTTATGAAAACAATGCAAAGAACAAATAATTCACATAATTTAATGAATAAAATTTAGGAAATAACAGGCGACAAAAGACTCGTCGCTTTTACTTGTTCCTGAAAACAAATGAAACAGGTAGCATTTCTTGTACCCATTATCGAGAAGAATGAAAAGAAAATTCTACACAAACACTACCAATTTGTTTAATCATCCGTACAAAAGACAAAAAAATTTTAAAGTACATTTATTCTACAACTGCTTTCTTGCTCCTTCCTGCATGGACAACTGTGCATAAGTAGGGAATTATTCCCCAGAAAAAAACAATATCATTCCCGATTCTCTTCTGTACAGTTGTCATGGGGCAATAGGAACAGTTGTCTATCATACAGAGCAGTAACAGTACAAAGCCAAACGGAAGCGGAAAACAACAAAATAACGACAACGAGCTTTCGCCCCGTGCCCGTCTATGTGTGTTTCAGCGCCCCAGAACTCTCCGCTTCCTTTACAGCACTTTTTCCACCCTCTTGCGACCACTACTCGTGATGCTGCTTGCGGCAGTGCGTGTGTGTGTATGTGTAACCAGCCTCATCAAACCGTCCAGTACTATATGCACTTACACTACGCAGCAACCTCCATTAAAGCTACTGAATCAGCAAAATTATAACGTCCAACAAACTTGAACCGGAAATTACTTAGAAGAATGGACGTCCAGACCCAAAACAAATCTCCTGTTACGATCTTGACGTGTACTAGAAAAATGCTACCCGGTGACAGCTACACATCCCTAGAAATTAGTGCTTTGGTGTAAATAAATTTATGCATACGTTTCCGCCAAAAAAAAACTTTTCGCTTGCAACAGCCCAAAACCAATCGTCACAATTTTTTTTCCGACGCTCAAAGTAGACTGAAGAGAATTTTATCGGGAGCAGTAAACGCTCATTCAAAAGGCTTCCTCTTTCGGTGTGCATAACTGGACGACAAACATCTTAACCGGTGAATAATTTTGAGTGACTATCCCAACACAAATGATTGGCCAGTTGAAATAAATCCAAAGATGTGTTGAAAGTAATCTATATTTGAGACAATAACAGTTTTACAGGAAAATTTAACGCCAGCTTTCACACTGATTTTTAAAACGGCTGCAGCAACATGCCTTTTGGCATTCTTTCAAATATCCATTAGGCTTCGTCACTGCAGATTTACCATCGTTTGAATTTGAACCGTCTAGTATTATCCCGTTGGCTTTAATTCTGCATTTACCGTCTTCTAGCACTCGCCTGATCCATTCCATCACTGGGAAAGCGTTTAAGTTAACACATTACAAAGGAACTGCTGGAAATAAGCAAAACTGGATGTTTCTTTGCTAAACTGTATTGTTCATTTCTGTGATTGCTAATCGCTTTAGTAGCGCAATTCATATCACAGTATACTACTTTTTCAGACGTAACAGATATCCAATATAAGTATCTTTTGTAGCATTGCTGCCGAAGTAAGCTGTAATTTCGGAGCCTTGCGGTATCAGGAAAAGTCCCGTATCAGTGTATCTCAACAACTAGAATATTCTGATGAAAGGGGCTGACAAGACCTTTACTTGGCAAAGGAGGGCAACGAGCCGAAGAAGAATGTGAAACACGATTGTTTACAGGCATCTGAATAGCCACAATACAGAGGAGTCTTCCTGTGAAATTTCATAATACCACTACTTTCCTGTTTGTTTTGATAGTATAGAAGTAAATAATTTTTAGTGAGAATCATCTCCATATAGCCTAAAAATTTAATTTTTGCTCTGTATGTGAGAAGCCCGATTGCAGATTCCTGTTTGGCTTCACAGGAATTGGAAGAAATTAACAGGCTTAACATTTAACCAGCTGTTGTTCAAAATAATATTCAGTCTGGTCGATTTACACTCGTTTCCTGTTAGTGTAGAAGAAAGTCAGCCTTGAAAAAACAGTGCTGCACATGAATATGCGAAAACTGCATAATATAAAATAAAAGTGGAGATCAGCTGCATGTGAAGAGCCAGGCATCATAGGTGATAAAGTTTTAAAAAAAGTTATCAAACAGTGCTAAGAGGTAGGGCGAGTTCAGCAGCTTTGAATATCTTTACGAATGTTGAAGATGAATCTGTCTGTAGATTTCTTGCTTCTTTCATGTTAACCTTAACAGTCGCTGAATTCTTTCAACTGACTAGCCAGCCAATTGCCAAAATAAAATCTTTCTCTGCTGAGGACGTTTACTGTTTAAAAATGCATGTTGAATAAAGGTTCTTGGAAGACCCTTATAGGGATTTAATAAAGGAGCTTTATCTCTTCTTAATTTTTGTAATGTAAAAAAAATAACTGTTAGTTGGCTTTCATTGAATATATAAATGTTTAATATAAAATTTAATGACCGATTAAAATTTTGCTCACCGACGATTTTAGAAGAACCGCGTGACGGAGCAAGGTATTGGCCACAGTATGATGAAGGTTGTCGTACTAACCACTTTAAGCAATATGAAGCCCGAAAAAAAATTGAGAAAAAGGGAAAAGAAGAAGATTATATTTCTGTTTCCCATAATGTTTGCCTGCAGGACAAGATAAATTCGTGGCGGTGAGAGTTGCTTAGTTGGTCCGGGGAAAATACGGGTGTTGGGCTGCAACAAATAGAGGTATTACCCACTTGGAAGTTTATCGAGGAAATGAAGGGAAGAGTTGTTTTACTAACACGACATATGCGTGGATCGGGGCTGTAAACAGATTCCCTTGTCATTTTGGTGGGGGAATTTGTGAGTTATAATAATGCGAGAGTACGATCCGGATTTTAAGCTGTGAAAAATTGTTATACCTTGCTGCGGTATCTATCTGTGAGAGGCAAAATGGAACCCCTTAGACTTCAAGAGCGAGTTAGGCCAAGCTACAAATTTATATAATTCAATCGAAGAAAGAGGATTGGAGCGCTTAACTGTAACCCATTGTAAATTGGTCTATCAGAATCAGTAAGGCGGGCGGTAATAGGTGAAGAAAGGTGTCACTTGTGAGCGTCGGAATCATAAAGTGTTAGAAAACAATAGTGTTTATCCAGAACGTCAGTCGGGTCACTTAGACGTTTAATGATAGACGAGGGTGGCATAATAAAGGAAGTGACAAGTGTAACACATGTCATATCAGAAAATAATTATGGTTATTCATGGGTTTTAAATGCAGCTGCAAAAGCTTATTATAAAGAACAGCTAGGTAAAACGTAATATTTGCAAAGTTCCTATGTACAGCGTAGTTTATGTATTATTTCTGCGGATAACAAGTTATCAAAAAAGTTCTTTGAGTACGTTTAACATCTTGCCCAACTACACATGGTGGAAATATTGAAGGTACTTTTTGTTGCTACATTTGAAAAAGATCTTTGAGTATGATTTTCAGTAATTCTTTTGTGCTACTCTATTGCTTTGAGTTGCAGAAACAAAATTACAAGATGGCAGGATACAGCTGTATAAAATTAATTACTCTCTATGGTTAAAAGAAAGTCTTTAAACATGCTTTCTGAATTAAAATATTACGCAGAATTGTCAGAATTAAATTGGCCTATGCGGAATACTATTAGTACTTCAAATGTCGACGTAAAAGAGTGACAGTTTCACAAATTACGGTTTTCGTTGTGGCGGTTAAAAACTGCTAAGTTTTACTGTTATTTCTTGCACGGAAGAAATTTTTCAATTTTTATCGTGAAACTGAATGCGATGTTTCAAGGATATGTGGTGGATGGAAGAACGGGTAGCTGGAGTTAGTGTGAATCTTCAGTCGAAATTTTCTCAGCTTTTTTTCCTCTTTAGTTTTTTTTATTTTCCCATTATGATTTTAACTTTTTTTTTTTGGCCGAGCTTCGATAATTGATTTTTTGGCTTCATAGATTTTTACCGTTGCATATCACTTGCTCTCAATTTAACTGCCACTCTAAGCCTTTTTTTAAAAAAGATGACTAACTTTAGTTTTTACGTCGCCTATTGTAATTTGAATTTTTAACCTATATTGTACTATCGTTTTTTTTATTCTTATATTTAAATCATCTTATTTCAATAAATTTTACTTCGTCGCTCAAGCATGCTAAAAAAATTGCATGTACGGGAATGTGAGAAACATGGTGGGGAATGGGATTAGAAGAATTGGTAATCTTTAGGAGCAGTGTTTCCGCGGAGTACGAATGAACAGCGTCAAATTAGGGGTGATCTGGAGAAGCATGCTAACTTGTTTTGGAGTTTAAGTTACGCTCCTAATTTTTGATGTGTCGGATAAAGCTTTAGGTTCTTACGGTAGTTCATTTAACAAACAGTGTTTAACAGTTTAATATTATGGATCATCAAAAGTCAATAAAAGTTTACTACATTCAGTTGTTATACAATTTTCTGAACATTGTCCTTCACCATGTAATGGAGTTGTTCTAATGGTCCGTTTCTGAAGAATCTATTTTATTAAACTGACCTTTTGTATGTGTCTAAAACGTTTGTTGTTTAAACACCGCCTGCAATGAAATGTCAGTGAAAAGCTGTTTGAGAGGATGTAATTTGTATGGTAATATAACGTAAAAAGTATTGCTGGCAATAGGAAAGACGGGTCATTTGTAACATAAATCGAACAAATACAAGTTATAAGATGAAAAAAATTTTTTTTAATGTTTTAACATTATTAAGCGTTTACCAAATACTGACAGTTTAAATCTAAAACAGACAACAGCAATCGTAATCGGGAGCAAACTGGTAATCAGACATTGTTAATTATGGTTTCTAACTAACATCAGTGTGTTAAGGATAGAAATTTATTAAAAAATTATAGTTAACCAAAATTTACGTCGAAAAAAAAGGAAAAAACAAAAGTTAATTTATAGTCTTTGATTTGTTTGACAAACTTTATGAAAAAGATAAACAAAGTGGTGTTCAAATACTTTGTAGTAAAAGCGAATAATTCAACCGTATTGTTTTAATTATCTCAGTTTTAAAGTTAAAGAAATTTATTTAACTGTTAGAGCAATCAATGAAATATTTTTTACAGCAACAGTTAAAATACAGTTTTTGGATTTGCAATCAACAAAACTTACTGCAAAAATACAAGAAGTCTTGTCAGTCGCCAATGAATACAGTTATACTTTTTTTTTTTTTAAACTAACTATACAGCATTATATAAACTTTGTTGGTAGTTCAGATAGTTTAAAAATAAAATTAAATTGTCTTAAAAAGACAGTTAAAAGTGAATTAAAGTATGAAATATTGATTATGAAGTTATGTGAAGGTTAAATAACAGTATTTTCTCTTAATTCTTATCAAGACAGTTACTTCATTGTTTTTCATTACCATTTCAGAGCTATTAATCGTTAATGGTTGTTGCTTATTTTACAGCAAACAAGTGTTCTGAATAAACTTTTCTGGACATTGGTAAACCGGCAGATGGTGATATTAATATCAGATTAACAGTTTTTAAATGGAACAAAAGCATTTGGTGTAATTTGAAGTAGCCGATACAGCGACAAAGGAAGATTGGTCAGTGAACGTTTTCTGAAGAACGTCAATGTCAGCTGATATATGGATTGTTTCTTATGTGCAAAAAAAGCATTTTTTTTTTCTGTCACATCGTGCTGTTTTATTATTGTTTATTTTGATAGTATTTAT
>UXUI01007309.1:6019-19388 GCA_900576705.1 Enterobius vermicularis | reverse complement strand
TTTTTTTTTTCTTTTTAAAGCGTTTTTATCAGGAGCTTTTACGACAGTCAGGCCAAGATCCAACGGCATTCAAAGTGAGAATAAGACCAGATGAAACCGACTCTGGTTATGAATCTGAAGCTATCGAACGAGAAGGTGACTATGATGAATACGGTATTGTGACCAACCCGAAAAGGCGCTTTGGAGTACAGCGTAGACGTAGTGAAGTAGAAGAGCTGTTGACCAGCATTCTCGATCGGAAGGCAATTGAAGAAACTTTAAGCTACATTCGAAAAATGATAACATGCGGCTCTGGGGGATGGTGCGGGTTTCGATGGTGAGTTGATGTATTATGGTGATCTTCAGGAACTAGCTTCAAGAATGTGCAAAAAGCCGTTAAATTCATGGTTATAAGACTTCGCTTTTCAAGCTGCTCTGAGACTCGGCGTTGGACAGCACCTGCGAATCTCCGCACATATGCTTTCGAACGGCGAAGATTTAAACCAAAACGATGCGTATCAGTTTGCATGCCGTACTGCACATCTCGATGTCTTTTACAAGCTTCAAACCCGTTAGGCACCATCGGGTTGATAAACCGTTACTCACAGGTTGGTCTTTTTTTTCTTCACCTTCTGGCCAGACAGTTGGTTACAGTACTGAATTACTTGTAGTTCAGTAGTTGTCTAGAAAGATTTTTAAATTGAGAATCTTCCGGCATAATGAATATAAAATACTAAAAATACTTTGTGAAAATTCAGACTTCTCTACTTTTCTCCGTTTTCTCCTAGTAATCTTTTCCAGCCTTCCATAGCGTTACAGTAACCATAAACAAATATGTTTTGTTCAATGCAGGAAGTAAACTACCCAACTAGCGAAACATCACCGATTCCACTGTGTCATCCAGCTTGTATGCCATTATGTACAGATGAATGTCTTATGGATATCCCACCAACGTGTCGCCCAGGTTCAGTTTTTGATTATAAGTAGTTTTCTAGGTCAATACTGATCTCTAACTTGGAAACCAGCTTAAATAAAATTGTTCTGTATTATATGGACACTTCAAACTGTTTAGCTTGTATGCCTCACTGCAGTCCATCTTGTACCAATAGTCCACCACTTATGATTCATTGCCCAACGGCAGATTTGTGTTACTGCCCACCAGGATATGTTCAGTGCTCAGAGGATACTTGCTGTATGCGATACCGGACTATGGCGCTCAGATACAGAGATCGCCATCCGTTTATCTCCAGTGATGCTAGCTTGGCAAACACAAGTGTAACGATGCAGGTAGAATGTGTATCATCGTTTACTTGATTTCTTTACTCGGTCGAAGCCATTATTACCGAATGAATTTCAGGAAAAAGACAATCAAACTTTGGTGTATTTGAAAACAAAAGAAAAACCTGATGGGCAATCAGTACGAGAGTTGAAAAAAAATGGCACCGTTTTTTATTATCCAGAAAATAAAACTGCTGAAATTGTTTATGATGATGGTGAAATATTCAAGGACACTTTACTACCATTTTTGGCAAGTTATTTTTAGACTTCTGCATCTTAGTTCTTAAGTTATAGCCAGTTTTCTAACAGTACTGTTAACTATTACTGCCTACTGAATTAGAAGTCCACAGTTTTAGTTAGCTTGTTATTTGGTGAAATACATAAGCTTTTCGTATAATGGCATCAATAACCTACAAAATACATTCCAAACATTTTAGGCAGATGCCAAACAACGAGGGCAGAAGTCTAAAACAAAAGGCGATAAACGAACTCTCAGTACAATTAAAAAAGATTCTTACTTAAGCTACCTGTTAGGACTAATTTAGAAGATTTTCAAATCTACCGACCATAAAGAAAGGAACGAATTAGAGTTAAGAGGAATAGTTTCATTTTTAGAAGAGAAAAGGAGAAAAAAGTGATGCCTCTCGTACTACCGCCTCAATAAATGAAAATGAATTGATCTAAGAGTACCTGTCAACTCGTAAATGCCCTAATGAATCTCTTTTTTTCACCATTATTTTCCTCGTGTTTAGAAACTCCTTGTTTTTTGTTAGCTTCATAATTGTTTTTTGTTATTGTTGTTTCTTTCTTTATTTATTTTTTGTTTAGTCTTGTTAAGTAAACGATTATTTCGTTCGTTTCATGTAACAGCACCGAAAACAACAATAACAGCCGCTCTAGACAGTTCAACATTAATAGTCCAGAGAATTAAAAATTTCAGTCTATGAGCGTAAATTGAATCAAAAATCCCACTTTTTCTCGGACACATCTAAAAAAAAGGCGAATTTTCGCCAGCAAAATGTGTCAGATCAAACTGGCATAATAAGTTTTGGAGCTTTCCAGAAAGTGAATTTTCAACTGATAGTCAATACACTGCCTGTTGCGATAGCCATATCTGCACTTCTTACATTTTAAAATCTTACATCTTCACAGTGCTTTTAAACCCATAGACAAGTTTTAAAATAAAAAAATAAACCTTTTTTAGAAGAAGCAAGAACTAACATTTGAAAAAACACAGCACAATAAAGGGCACAAAATTTTAAAACCAAAAAGTTGTAGTATTGAGAATAACAACGAATTCAAAAGTTTTCTAAGAATCCGCTCGGGAGGCAGCTGTGACATCATTTTTGGCGAAGCTTCATATTAATATTTAAGAATCTATAACACTTTAAGAATCTTTTTACTAGCACCTTTAGATAATCAAAGACAGTATTGGTACAGGATCTCGTGGTGTAGAGGTTATCACATCTGTCTAACACACAGAAGGTCGGCGGTTCGAGTCCGCCCGAGATCACTGTAGGTGTGCGTAGCGACACAGCAGTTCGTTTTCCGCTGTTCGGGAATTGGAAAATTGTAGCCGTAAAATTCATCGGTTAAATCTGTCCGTCTTCCAGCTCTCCTTATCATTCAACGCCGACCGCTGGTTTTTAAGCGTTTTCAACTGCGTAGTGGTGGTTCTCCTTCCAGTAAGACAGCTACGATTCCGCTGATATCTGTTTTGCGCCGTTTTTTATAACTTGAAATAGACAACCAAAACAGTGGAAATCTTCAGGTTTTTCTTCCTTGATTATTTACTTCTTTCTAAATTACTGCCTTCTCCTGGCCGTCTTAGACTGGATTCTCCAGGTACCTTCAGGCCCACTCTAAACAACCTCATAGTTAATTCATCCTCGGTGCAGTTTGATGGTGTCTGTTCCTGCCAGCAAAGCTTTTCAAACCAAAATACATCAATGTTTTTACATGTTTTTTTTCACAGTAGAATGCCCTGTTAGCAATAAAAGCAATTCATCCAAAAAAGCAAGATTTGTATTCACAAAACAAAACTTGCTTCTTTTAAATGAATTGTCTTAATTGCTAACAGGGCATCCGACTACGCAATGACATTTAAGAATACAGGTGCATTTTGGCTTCATCTGACCTTTTCCTTTCTGCATTACCGTCCCGGCTGGATTCAGTCAGTAACAGGGACTAAAACTGCTTTTTAAAGAATGTGTGAAATGGAGGTGGGAAATATACGACAGATAAAAAAATTTAATTGTCATGAAGTTAGTTTCAAAAAGTCAGTTAGTCTGGAAAGTGCGCTAGAAATTACTGCCAGGCCTAATAGCAGTGGGCTACATATACGACGCAATATAGCGAGTTGTAGTGGTGAGCAATCTCGAAAAAAAAAAACAATTTTATTATTCAGAGTATATACTTGATTTGATCAGTAAAAATTCTTTCCGAGAAGCGTTCCTCAAACTGCATTCCACTGAGCTATAAAAATTTTAAGACTTGAACAATATAACCCACCATGAGAGATCACAACTATGCAATTAATGTACAGAGCTAAACAATTTTAAATTCATTTGAAAGCAATCCGCTTTCAGTAGAACTCAGAATGAACTGAAAAAAAATCAAAAAACTCTTAAAAATGACAATGAAAAAAAAATGACAATGTCACGGAGCAAGTTCAATAACAATATATTTTAGTAGAATTCCCTAATAAGATACTACGGAAGCGCCAGAATTTAATTTATAATACATTTTTAAAGTACAAACCACAATAGAAATTTACAACGTTTTTTGAACTGAATAATAAAATGAAAAGATCGGCGAGAAAAATCATTTATAAAAGATTACTAAAAAGCGCTCCAATCCAGAATCTGGAAAATTTTTCGTGGCCCAAAACATTCTGTACAAAAAGAAAAAGACTAGACGAAAAACTCGTCCTGAACAGTTAATTAGCACTCTGCTAAAGTCCCCTAACAAGTTTATACAGCAAAAAATACAGTTGGACGAACAGAAATCAATAACCACGTTCTGGTTTTCCCATAAAGGCTGGAACTTGGAAAACATAAAGAAATTTCTCAGCTTATCCTCCGCGACTATTTGAATCACTTGATTTATCGCCGCCTTCTTGCTTTTCTGATGTAATGACAAAAATGTTTCCCCAAACATTACTTATAATAACTTGAAGGAGGTTGGAATTCTTCGTTCCTTTCCTCTCGCTGTGCTTCTATCCAACGCATGTAACCAACTGTAAAAAACTTTTTTGATTCCGTTGGAATGACTGATGAAATTTACAATGGCGGCTACTACAATATAAAATTGGTAATGCGGTTACCAACATTTAAAATATGTACCTTTCCCTCGATCCCATTCTCTTACTCCCAATTTTCGTTTTTTCTGTTCCCAACTTTCCGGTGACCCTGACGGCAATGGGATATCTAGATACTCCACTTGCTCTTCTTAAAAATTCCCAATAATTAATTCGTCAATAAATACAATATGAAATATTTAAGAGAATTAATTAATTTTGACAATAAGAGAAAGCAGACAGCTTCAAAAATGTTGATTCTGCAGTATTTTACGAGTTAAATTTGTCTCTTAAAAAGTAACTTTCTTCTAAGCTCCTATGGAGTTGTTTAGGAATCACTTTGTAAACCGTTTCAAAATTACCAATGAATCGATCAGCACTCGTTTCAAGCCAAATTTAAAAGCATATAAAGCTATACCTGTTTCAGGCTCTGGAACAATTTCTGGTAACCCTTTTCTTTTTCGAATCCGATTCAATCGCTCTAATTTTTCGGCCTCTCTCTTCTGAAGTACTTCTTTTTGTTTCTGGCGTTCCATATCGGTTTTCTAAAATGTCGGCGTTATCAAGCTTCAAAGAAACCAGCATCAAAACTGAAACTGTTCAAAAAGTGTAAAAGAATTAAAAATCACCAGAGATGGTGTAAAATTAATAAAACAAGTAAAATTCCAAAAAATACAGATTTCACTGTTATTCAGCTGCAGATTTGTTACACTATGAATTACACTATGCATACCTTTGTCAAGTCCAGCAACTGCTTTATCTGCTCTCGTCGTTTTGTTTCGCTCTGGGAAAAGGTAACGTGAGAAACACCGTACACTCTTTGTTCTGTAATAAAAATATGTTTCTGTGTCACTTTTTGATAATCATCTAAATAAACTGGAAATCTCCTTCTTTCCGACTAAAAAGCAGTCGTTCAGCAGTAAGCTAAACCTAAGGACCAGTTCCTGCAACTTTAAAAAAAAGCACTCATATTTCCCACCAATCCTGCACTAGAATTTTTTTATTTTTTTAAAAAGTAAACGAAGAAATAAATTTTTTGATTTATAGAAGAAAGTCTCATGCAACTCTAACTAGCTACAAAACATAGAATAAGAGGAGACAATACTTTTAGACAGAACGACCTTATCGAAGAACCAGAAAACGTGTTAAAGAAAATATAACGTAAAAAAGATTGTAAGAGAAAGTACCCTCATTAGGAACAAAGTGAACATATTCATTTTTCTCAGCATCTGCTCTTTCCTGTTCCATTTCAGCCAGTCTCTTCTCTTCTTCTTGTCTTTGTTTCGCACCGAAGTCAACCAAAAACTCAACCGGCTCTCCATCTTCTGGAAACAAAAAAATAAACGAATAAGTGCGAAAAAATGTAATTAATAATGATTTTTCAGCTATGTTCCTCGAGCACTAAAAAATTAACAAGTCAGTTTTAAAAAAGTTGACATAAAATGTCCTTTCGTCTTATCCATTGATAAAACTGCCAATTAAAATAATAAAGGTTACTGGACAATATCTAAACAATAAACCTGGAATAAAAAAATTACCAGTTGCAAGAAGCTGACCATTACTCATGCGCTGATAAGCCTCAGTCTTTTCTTCAAGAATTTTCTTTCTTCTTCTTTCTGCCTCTTCTTCCTCTTTGATTTCTCTTTCCAACCTAGCAATTTTTTCTTGTCTCTTTTTGCTAAGTTCCAAACGCTTTCTTTCTTCCTCCTTACTTAAAAGCAGTCCATTCTAAAACATTTAAAATAATGCGCTCCCTTGTTACAGACATATCCACTTTACGTACAACTTTCAAACAGTTTTCTATTACCTATAAAGCCTAGATAAAGTATAATATTTTGCAAAAATAAAAAGTTATTTGGTGACAACAACAAAAAAAACTAAACCTTTTTCGGTTTTACAGCAGTAGCACTTTTTAAGCGACTTTCCTGCTTTTTCCTATAAAGTTCAGCCTTAAGGGCAAAAAGTGATGAGACGTTGGTAGTAAAAAGCTGCGGTTTTTCCGGCTTTGAAGTACCTGGCTCGTCATCAGTACCAGCCATATTCACTGAAATATAAAAAAAATACTAGAGAATGAAGCGACTAATTGTAAAAATTTTTTAAGCGAACAGAAAAAAGCGCTAAAACGTGAAATTATTTGGGCAAAAGTACGATAAAATAATTATGAAAACATTGCTTATTTGTTTAACTTTCTCTTCTTTTCCGATACAAATCTGGTGCGATAAAAACATAGTGAACTGGTGCAGTAAGCGCTTAAGCCACATCAGTGTTAAGAGATTGTGTTCTTTTATTTTTCAGTTCGTAAAAAAGAGCATGTTCTAATAGGTGAGTTCACAATACCCTGCGTAATCGAATCAGTACTAAGAATTCCAGCAAAAACAACAAAATCCTGAAAAAAAAAACGCACTGAACTTCATACATACCCCTAAAAATTGAGCATTTTTCATAAAGCTACTATTAGGGTTTATAGCCCTTTCAGCCCAGTACCGCTAGATACACATACCGAAGAGTTACATATATTTATATACGTTAACTGAAACACGTATCAATTCAATAGATGGAATTAGAAACAGATAAGAATGTGGCAAAATGAACGGACACAGCAACTACACCGGCTCTCGCAAAAATCAGTTTAGTTCTTTCCAGCAACGTTGATATTACGCTGGTTTTAGGCATTCCCACGAAACGAAAGTGCCAACGTTAGTAATTGTGCCACTGTGGTCTAAAACAGAACCAAGTGAAAAATTCGGCAAGAGATCAACAGCTAAAGTAGACAAAGTTCGTTACTAAAAAGTCTTGTTGGCGGACTTCCAACAAACGAGGAGAGGTTTTTCCTAATGACCAATTGGAAACTTTTTAGGATCAGATCTGTCTGATGCATTCTCAAAACTTACTTTGTCTTTGCGTTGAACATTTTTAGGGCGACAGTGGTAGAGGCATTTGGTATTTATTTGGTATCTGTTAAAACCGGATTTGATTCATTTTGTGTTACTGATGATTTTATACAGCTGACGACAATTTATATTTAATCCTTTCTTTATCATTATTATTATTTTTTTTTTTTTGCTGGTACAGTTTTATAAAATCTGAGATATCTTGCTACTGCACTGTTTAATGCATTCATTAAACATCATATTTGTTCAGGAATAGTTTCAGGATTTTTTTTTAATGAAAATACAATAATCAAAATGTAGGAATTTTTTAACGTTGTAAAATATGCAAAGAACTAATGCAAATTGCTAGACGAGTGGTCGCCGTGATGTTGGTTACGTGTGGACGCGAACAAAATTGAGCAGTTAATTTTAGGAATCAAATGAATTAGAACTTAATCTAATTTTTCTAGTAGCAGTTTTTTTTTTTTTTTTTTTTGTAATAAAATTTTGTGCTGAAAAGAATTTTTCTGAATACGGTAAAGCGCATTGCCGTCTTTGAAATGGAATGTTAATGGAGAAAACATGTTTATCAGATGAATTAGCACATATTTTGTTGCAGTGAAAGTTCTGTGACATGGAAAGCTTTGTCTTTAAAGTTGAGTATAAAAGGATTGTTATAATCAACATATAAGCTGAAGGGAACCTTATTGGTAGCTAGTTTTATACTTTTTTCTTTTAAATTCTGTTAGTGACTCATTGTTGGTTTGTTTAAAATACTGGGTTTTTTAAAATTAATCGAATGATTGAACTTGCAGGCGACAATATTTGGATGCTTATGGTCTGAGGCTGTAAAAACCTTAAATTTTCATTACGATTATGCAACACTGTTCGCATTTTTGACACAGTCATAATAGAATTTTTAAAACATATAAAGACTATTTGAATTTTTTTGAATAATTAAATGGCATAGCATCATAAGCAACAGTACTTCTTCATGTACAAGGAGCTTGAGACAACTTAAAAAATGGGTTCAATGAATTTTATTTTTTTTACAACGTCTAAGATATATTAGCGTTATGGTTTTTGAACTACGTACCAGTTTCTTGGTTTTTTAGTGACTTCATTTTATGCCTTTACTGTTCGTCATAGAGCCATTTTTAAGATCGCTTAGTTTTTTTTATTATTATTTAGATCTGTATTTTGTATTTTGAGGTAAGAGTAGAAAATGGAGAAGGTTTATTTATCAACGGCAGTACAAAAAATTGTTCATCCATTAGTTGATGTTGGAAATTTGTTGCTTATAGACAACGATCCTTTGGAATGCACCAGCCAGCAAAGGTAAAGACTTTACAAGAATACTTTAGTCGTTTTCTGAAGAACTTTTGTTATCTTCTGTTATTTTATCTGGGTTAGTTTTGCGGCAAAAAGTGTCGGCTACGTTTTTCAATTTAATGAAGTAAAGCTAAACTGTCTACTTCTTTAAAGGCATTTACTACTCAAGAAGAGGGGTACTGAGTATTCCTTCATCGCCCTTCAGCTTGATACAAACTAATTTTGGCATCTTGAAACCTGAAAAAAGAAAGTGGTAATGGTAAAATGCCTACACGTTTTTGAAGGGCTATCCGATAAGAGTAGTCTGGGACATGTGTTTTCATTTTTTGAAAAAGAGTTGTTTTTAAATGTCTCTGTCACCTTCTTGCCCTGGGAAAAAGTTTTTATAGCGTTAAAGCATAGTTTTTTTTGCCCATAAAATCAGAGAGTTATGGTTTTTATAAATGAAAAAATTTTTTTATTACAAAAGCTAGTTTAAAGTCAGTTACATTCTAATCATGCGTAATACATCCCTCAAACAACAACAATTGTAGCTTGGAGCGTGAAGAAGAAATCTTAGCTAGAACGCGAGACAATGTGCAGTATTTGTTCAATAACATTTGGGAACTCGATCGTAAAGTAGTGGAGGATGCTGTTGTTGTGAAGGTAATGAAATAAAGTCGATTTAGAAACTTTTGACAAATATCATATTTTTGATCTTACGACTCAAGAGGAAACCACATAAGTTGTTTTTATAACCCGAATTACGGTCTTTCAAATTGCCGGAGGATTCCATAATTTTTACTTCATTGCTTTTGCCACCTTTACTTTTGGAAATTCAGCAAGTAAATTAAACCAAGAGTTTGCGTTCTTACGAAAAACATAGGTTCAAGTACTGCTATACCACCACATGATTAACAACAGTTTCACGACAGTGAACTTTTTTGATTGAATTCTTGATAAAGTGTGTTTGTTCAATTACCTTACTTCCCCAGCATATGGAAGATGTATCAGAATTAGGTTTTAAATGGCTTCCAATTATAGTACATACGGTTTGTGATTGAAGTTTTTCCTTTTGTATTTTGAAATAGGTTCTTTGCACTATTGAAAACTACTTGTTTGAAAATTACTAGTCATTTTTTTCATTAGATAGTAATTTCTTTGACTTACTTTTCTTGTAATTCTTCTGTTCTTTACGCATTTTTTAAACCACTTCTCACTCATTTTATTCAGCTAATGAATTGTAAGGAATTCAAAATGCCTAGTTGATCAGCAATATAGGATTTTCTATTTTTATGCGGTATATTGATTACGGAAGAAATTTTTTGTTGTCGAGGTGCTGTCTTTCAGTTTTGACGTTTTTTACTCAAACACATTCTGTCTTTCTTTTTTTTTTTTTCAAATGAAAATAGTTCTTAAAAAGTGGCATATTTTAGCATTTACGATGTTTGTTATTTGGATTTAATAGTATCAGTTGAGAGTGTTATTAGAGGGAAAATGTCTGTTATTACGTCTTCTGTGGTTTTCCATTAAGGGTACCTATTTAGCTGAAGTTGTTTTTATTCAAATCGTCGTTTCAATATACATAATTTGCATTTCACATCACTGAACGTTACCTGCTTTATCAATGGCTTTTACTTATTCAAGCTAGTCTTGCAATTTTAGAGTGTACTTGGTACATTGCTGGAGGTGCGTTATTAGAATTTTCTGCAAGTGAGGTAAAAGATGACCAAACTATAATAAAGTTAATTGTAAACAAGATTTAACAAACTTTATGGGGATAATTAATGAAGGTAAATACGTCTTGAAGAGACTTACATACTAGTAGGTCCGACCAAACGTTTTCTTGTTTTCAGAATTTGTCTCTGCAAGATTTCAGTGGGACTTGCTTTTTTGGATTTTTTGTTAAACATGTAAGGTAGGATTTTTGACTGTTGGTACTGAACAGTTGGTAGGTAATATTTTAAATTTTCTTTGTTACTAAATCTTAATTGTTAATTACGGATCTTTATTTATTTTTCAGCCTCTACTTTTTCTCACCTAATTATAGTAAGTTGAGAATGAATTGCGTTTAATGGAACTGCAAAAATTTTCACTCAGAAAATCAATTGAATTCTTCATTTTCGAAATGTGATGAAAGAGAGCAGATAAATTAAACCTTTTTCAGGCTTTGATCTTTTTTATTTTGGAGATCTCCTTGAATATAGAAACTTTAGTTTTTGTCTAAGGTTTTATTTTTAGCTGGGCTTTATCATTTGCACATAAAAAATTCATTCGAGTTATCTATAACAACCACTGAATGATCTTAGCGTCCAAATATCTTTGATTTTTCTGATACACTCATTTTCAGGAACAAGTCACGATTCATTAGTTTTTTTTATTTTGTTTGATTCTGATGACTGTTTTATATTTGAGATATTAATTTAGCGGTAAATTTTCAGATGCCTCCAGTTGTATTTCGATTGCCGCGTGAAAAGGTGATCCCTAAGAAGAAAGAGCCTACGAGGTGGGAATTATATGCTCAGGCAAAAGGAATAAAAAAGAAAAAGAAAAGCTCGAAAGTTTATGATAAAGTTGCTAAGGTAATTTGATGTAACGTTCTTAAATATTTTGAGACGGAATTTCTTTGAGTTATACAGTTTTAATTTTAGGAGTGGAAACCAACATACGGCTATAATCGGGGCAACAATGATGATGATAATTGGGTAATTGAAATCCCTGACAACAAAGGTAAAGAAGTTATCTGAATTAAAATTTTTTTCTATTTTGTCTCCACTGATTTGTTCTGGTTCTTACTTCAAGGAAGTAGTATCTTTCTTTATTTGACTGAAACGGCAGCTGGTTTTGTGTACTTCTGTTAGTTTTTTGTGTGATGGCTTATATTATCTGTTTCCTTAGATCCTATGATTGACTACTTTGGTGAGCGAGAGGAATTAAAAAAAGAAAGGGTGCACAAGAACGAGTTACAAAGATTAAGGAATATTAAACGTCAAACAAGGCGAACAGACGAAAATATGCTTGATGCTTCAATTCCACTTGGAGTGAGCAAAGATTTAAAAGACAGGACTAGGCATGAGGTTGGTGATGTATCGCATTGTTTTAACTACCATTTGAAGTTTTGTCTTTACCAGCTCTTCACGCTTTTTTTTTTTTCAGTTAGTTAATCAAATGAGTAGAGCGCGAGTCTCAACTGCCTCAGTCGGGAAGTTTCAGCCTGCGATTAAAAATGAAAAGGTTCCTAAAAATAAGGGAATCAAAAGAAAGGTTATTATTGGTTGGGTCTTACTTTTTGTTTTCTAAGTTCTGTAAAAAAAATAGAATAGTTTTACTCAACTCTCTTCTAAGATAACTAATCATTTTAAGTTTGAGCCAAATGAAGCCGGCATTGTTAATGAAACTGAAAGATACAAGGAAGTTTTGGACCAGGTTATTTCTAAGAAGCCATTGGTGAATGAAGGCCAATTAGCAGCTAGTCAGCGATCCATAGAAGTTTCTGAGGGGTATGCTTTAGCGTTTCAAATTTCCAATTTCCATTTTTTTTTTTTCAAAGTGTCATTTTTAGAGACAGTTCAACCAAAAATCAGCGCAAATCGAAAAAGTCAACTCATAAGTCGACTATTCATCGTCAGCAGTATTTCCAAAGCAAGATAAAACCAAGAAAATTGGGCAAAAAAATGGTCAAAAGGAAAAAATAAATAAACTTCAATGTTGTGATTTTTTGTTGTTGTAATTGAGAATTTCTTCATTAATTGTTTTAAATGAGAAGTTTTTGTGCTTAGGTTATGAAGCGAACGTTTTCAGATTTTATCGAAAGATTTTGTTTTTATCGCTTTCTTTTAGCCAATAAAGTAGTTTATTATCCTTTTACTCTTTGGTTTTCAGTGTTTAACATAGTAAGTAAGTTGTTTTTTTATCATTTTTTTTATTGGATGATCGAATTATGTTTTGTTTTTTGACTGGGTGTATTTTACGAATTATTGTGACATAGACACTATTATTTTTTTAACTGTTGTTCATTTTTTTCGTTTGTCAACTGTTTTTTGTACGAAGTAGCACTTTTTAGTAAAAAGCTTATACAGTCTTTGCAAACTGTTTCCTATGTCATCGCTAGACAGCTTGGTTTTGTAGCTGTTAGGTTCTATTTGTACTAGACCTCAGTTATACTTTGAGGACATGGGGGTTATGCCGTGCTGTATCGTAAATTGTTAATAGCTTGAACTATGTGTTAAAATCCATCTTTAGGTGGCTACATTAAGAACTAAAAGGAGCCAAATTATTGTAGAGGATCATTGCCCATTGTTAGGAGTTTAAAGTTGTTGTGTTGGTGTTTATCCGTAGGAAGTTGGGAGTACTGTAACAGGCATTAGGAGAAGACTGAGTGGCATATTGATCAATATCTGGAATTTTGCGATTCAATAATATGATTCATAGACGAAAACTGGAAAGTTGATGCTTTTCTGGTTTCTTTTGATTCTTATTAGGGTTTTTTAGTGGATTATTGGAATTTTTCACTTCTGCTCAGGAAGCTTACATTTTGAGGGGAGTGTGTTTTGTGTTATTACTTGACTTGAAGTAAATAAACTATTAACAGCAGAAACTTTTGATATAGAACTTGGTCAGTGAGGTAGTTGGG
>UXUI01007308.1:3397-17953 GCA_900576705.1 Enterobius vermicularis | reverse complement strand
AAAAAAAAAAACAACAGATTTTTTGGTTTTTCTAATAATCTGATCTTTGTTTCAAAATTTTTAACATTTATTTTAATTGACATCGTCTTAATTCGGTTATAACTTTTAAGATTTCCACAAATGGTTATGTTGGCTTTGGGTATTTTTCGGACAGTGGTTCACATGATTTTTTGATTGGTAAAGATAGCGGTTATCCAACCAAATCTGATCCAGCATTTATTGCACCGTATTTATGTCGGTAGGTTATCATTTAGTTTTAGGCTTTGGTTACACTGATTACAAACATATATCTGTTCGGCGTCAATAAGCTCAAAAACGTTATAACTTTTCCTTCTTCTTTTCCATTTTTGTTTTCTAATTCAACAACAAATTTATGTTATAAGTGGAATTTTAAGACAAAAAGTTGGGAATTTTATGGGGCGAAACAGTCAAATTCATTATCGAATAGAGATGCGTTCAACAAATAATCCAGTTTCCTGTAAGTTTCAGATGATCCTTTTTGAGGGTCACAGCATTTAATAGAAAATAAAATGTTTATGTTAGAAGCAGATACACTTGTTCTAATTCCTAAATTATTTCTTTGTTTTTTTTTTTTTTAAATTTGCAAAAACTTTATTAAACAAAATCAATAATATTAGTGATATGTAAGAAACGAAAAAATTTAATTTTTTATAAAAATTAATAAAAAAAAAAGCGAAGAAGAGAGGAAGTTCAAAATCAAACAAATAACTTGCCTGCTTTTAAAGCCAAATTCGTTATTCGACCGAATTTAAACGCTCTTAAGCATTAAGTGTTGTAGTTGTTTGAAAATGCTTTGATGTTTCTTTTTTTTTTTTGCTTAATACTTATAAAGTAGCATTTCAGATGCGACACAGCATCGAAGTCATTGTTTCGGAAAACAAAATTATGCATTTTGTGATTACAATTCCAATATATTTTTGGATAGTATGCAACTTGTATTACAAGGTTTCTTACTTTTTTTTTCAGTGGTTTTCTTCTTTAAAACATTTGTGCGAAAAAGTTAAACAGATCATGGACATTCAGTAGAGTTAAACAGTGATGATCTTCAGTTATTTTTCCAGAAGGTGTAGTTGGAGCAAGTGCATTTCGTGCTGAAGCAGCACTTGTTGTTACCTGGGAAAATGTACAACCAAATATCGGAAGAAGTGATACATTTTCTACCTATCAACTTATCTGGTTGACAGATGCACTTGGAACTTTGTCTTACACGGTAATCAATTACGAAAGATTGGGTTATGAAGCTTCTGATGTCAACGGTGGTACTGTAACTGGTAGATGTCAGGTAATTTTAATGTATCAGTTGTGCAGTTTATTCTTATAAAAAAGTTTTTTATTTTTTAATATTTTTTTCTGTTTTTCTGGGACAAATTATGAAAAAAAACTGTTGCACTTTGGGAGAGTTTCTTTTGAACATTTGTGATTTACCAACGGTTTAATTGAATTGTTATAAATGACTATAGTAAGTCATTAATGTACTTTTTGGAGCATCAAAAACGTAAAATCATCAAAAGGCATTATCAGACGTCAGATTTTCTCCATAACAAAAATCTGACGTTCGATAATGTCTTTTGATGATTTAAAGTCCTAGTTACCAGGCAATTCTAATTTTTAACAAACCTCTCACCTGAAAACAGCGCAAAACTGAGAAACTGAAATATCAGATACAATAATCTATTATTCCACGTTTGGACAATTCCTCAACGTGAGGTTTCTCATTTCTGCCTAAAAAGTCAACTAACTCTCATTTTTTTAAACAAAATCAAGCACTTTCTACTGTTTTTTTAATTTTTGCCATTTCTGCCTGTTCATGCCAATCTACGAAACTTGAGCTTCTGATAGCACCAGTTTTACAGCTATTACCATCTGCTTTCGTCATAAGGTCCAGTCAGATAATACAATTGTATACACTAAAACTTTAATAGCAAATAGTACAATTTAACGAAGTCTCTCTTGAATTCATATGACCTAATGTTCTTTTTTCGATAAAATAATTCTAGCATTACTTGCCTCCTCTTTTTTTTCATTTCTGCCTGTTCATGCCAATCTACGAAAACGCCTGACAGTCTCAGAAGTTGCACAAAGTACTCTTATTAAGGCATTCTCAAAAATCACAACAGCGCTCAAAGCCAATCGTGAACCTAAGAACGTTAGACCGTAATGTCCAAACTCTTCATCGCTTTCTTAGTGTCAGCATTAGTCCCGTTCGAACGCGCCTTCTAACCATATTCGTCTATGGTATTTAAAAATTCTTAATGACATACTGTCTGTTTAATCAGTAAATTTGAAACTTTCTAGCAGTTTGACAAGAGAAATGTCAAGATTTCTTATCCACTTGGTACTGTCTTAGTACAGCTTAATTTGCAATTTACTTATTTATCAAGCAAGATTTTTCAACTTATCTTTGGATCCCTTTTGAGAAAGTGGAAAACGTCTTGAGCAATTTATGCATTCTCCAAAAAATATTTTTGCTTTCACGTTTATAGCGCTGTTTGTAATTCTTTAAGATGCTCAATAAAAGCATTTCCACTAATTCATTATTAGTGAACGCTCGAAAGAACTGCTATTGATGAAGAGCAGTCAGTAAACCGTGAGAGAAGCTTCAAGAAGATGAATAAAACCCAAAGTGGAATGGTTTTTTAGTGGGCAGATTTGAAACTACCATACTGTTTTCTGAATACCGGCTGATAAGTTGGTTATTATGATAGAAGGTATAAAGTTTTGAAGCTTTCAGGCGCTGTTTAATGGCGGTAATCAAACCGGTACGGTGATGGTTGATTTATCATTAGCCACAAAAGAACGACCATCGTCGTTAGCCGAGCGCTCAGCAGTACCTCACATTGTACGTGGACGATACCTTCACAGAGTTGACGACGTTGTGCGACCTTGCGGCTGTTCGAACAAAACTGGCGGATCGTGTAAATTTATGATTACCACAATTTTATTCCAGATTCCTTGTTTTGATTAGTTTTTTTTCGGTAAAAATTATTTTTACTTTTAAACTCATAATTTGACAAATGAGACATTAAAAACTAGCGCACAGTGAGGTATAAATTTTTTTAGTTCCTATGATGATATACCCAAATATCGTCAATATGTTGGGACAAAAGTCGATTGATGTTAATGCGCTTTGTTTGGATCCAAGTCGCAAATACAGTTTAATGATTGAACAGCGAGATGTAAGTATTTTACCTAGCAATTAATATATTTTTTTGTTACTGCTTAGTCATTTTTGTTTATTATAACCGTTCAGACGTCATTTGCAGGCGGCTCCTTGCGATGTAGTAAACTTAGCCATCGCCCGATGCCACCTCCCTCGGATTCTTGACTGGGGTACAAAAGTTGTATATTTTCAACCATCTGATCTTGCGCATGACGAGAAAGCCTATATAGGATATATGTATTTCGGTAGGCTTCTATCTTTTATGTTACTACAAATTCAAGCCAGATGAATCTTGTCAGTAATTTGTGATATCCGTATTACAGTTCCACCAACTTTGGACCCGATGAGGCTAGATATTGGAGATGTTTTTCAGTGGTTTAAAAACCCCGTACCTGAAGAAATGCGAATTTCTTGGTTTCCAAGGTAAAATCTGATTTTTTAAAGTCCCTAAAAAAATTGATATTTCTAAAAATTTATTATTTATAGAAACTTCACAAATCCAAGTTCACTGAACGCTGTAACAACTAGAATTGACGATTCAGCACTGTACACAGTGCAGCTTGGTCTGTACGTGGTTGGCTACAAAGAAGCTTCTGATCCAAATGCAAAGAAGTTTGTTCCTACATACAGAGTTCTAGCACGTCTTCACAGCTTTTCCAATCCTGGAGATGAGCGGTATCGATGGTCCTCATACACACAACAAATACGAATTACTGACATTGAAGAATGGTACTTATCTAAGTGGGAGAGAGAAAACGAAATTTATACTTTTCGGTTCGGCTTTCTTAAGCTGGCACCACTGGTGTCAACCGCTTTTGAAGAAGGACATCACTTTGAAGATAAAGATCTTCCATCCGGGTTTGTTAATTTTTTAATAAAACTTTTTTCTAGTCTGGCTGCAATTTTTTGGGAGAAAACTGTTATCTCAATTTTTGTTTAGCCTACTAAGCTCACCTATTTCACTTCATTGGTTATGGACAGTAGGTACGTCAGAATCAACTGCCACTTTGGATCGCGAAGAGAAAATCAACTTTGTCAAAAAAAGGGCTACTCAAATGTGCAACGACTGGTTGGTTTTGTAAATGTTTGTTTGGTTCAAAAAACGGTAGGAAAATTTTACCACTGGTATTCTTGATAATAATTCTGATCTAAAAATGTGGGTTTTTTTAAACGTTTTATTTCCTGTTTTCTAAGTCCTCAAATGCTAACCATAAGGGTTCAGAAGTAGGGGATTACTGATTATTAACGTCATGAACTACTGAAAGTGTGAATAAGATCAAGATTTTATTGTTATTGAAGGTTTGACGAAGATGGCACTTTAACGAACTTTATTCGTACAACAGAAACCAATTCGTCTTGTCCTTGCAAAGAAATTCAGGCAAAGCTTGATCTAGGAAGATTCATGCCTCATCCACGTTGCTCTCAGGTCACTAACCTCTCTGCACTTCTCGCGAAGCTTGTTGTTTTCAATAAGAAGCAGTTTCTAGATTATATATTTTTATCACTTTTTATGCAGCTGTAATAAATGCATGGCCCGAAACTTCTGTTATTTGTAGATATTTCGTGACGTAACCTGTACAGAAACTCTTGGTTCTCGGAACTGTTACATGTCAGCGCAGAATGTTCGTGGAGTCTACTCTGATACTAACCGTAAAAGGTATAAGAGCTTTATAATGTCTAAAGTATCTCTGTTGCATATTTGCGAGCGTTAGAGAGAAAGTCGGTCAGATAAAAGATCTTTTAACAAATGATCTCTTTCGGCTTTCTCTGCTGTTCTCTATAGTAATAATAAGAACTGCTGGGAAAAAAAGTTACTTTTCAGTTCATACTCAACACATTATGGCCAAGTATGCTGCTATGATGGATCCGGCTTTCTCATGCAAACGAGCTATCAACCACTGATTAAAATTGACGAAAGTACACCTTATAGTCCAGGTTTTCCAATGCGGGCTTACGAATTTGGTACCTATCCTTACCAGGGCATGTTTGAAGCAAGTTTCGGGTTGTCAATTCAAAAATTCTTTATTTTTATTGACTGTCGTTCTACACAAATCTTTTCATAGCTAAATCTATAATAATTCTCAAAAAATATTGGCTTACTTATCAAAATACAGGTTCCCGGTTTAAGTGCGTTTCATCACGATATGATGCCGTACTACCTTTGCTGTAAATATGCTGATTTTCGTTGTCAAATGTTTTACTGGAGACGGCCATCTAGCGCATGTCAAGAATATAACGCTCCTTACATAGGCAAACTTTTGAAAAATTTACACAATTTCTTATTTTCTCCAAACTTTTATCCACTTGCTTTTTCTTGCCCGTTGAAAAAACGGAAGAAGCAAATTATTTGTAGCATGGTCGTCTCTATTTTACTCTTAATATATTCTCTCTTTAGCTTCAATAATAGGCGCTGGTACAGTGACAACAATAAACAAAAATAGATATGTATATAATGATCCTGGGATTTATAACCTGTTGTATGCTGAAGAAACACATATTACACCACAGGTTCGGATACAGGGACGTTTTGAAAGATTCCCTGATCGAAGTGTCCCGTTCGGTACTCTTGTAAAATTGTGACTAATTATCAATGTGTTTATAAGAACCTGCCAAAGCCATTATTAAAACTTCTTTGCTTTATGACTTTCTTTGCTAAAAATGTAACCAAGTAGCCCTTCACTGGTTGTCCTCAACGAGTAACTTCATTTCAGCCGCAGCAAATGTGCAGCAAGAGGATTTAGTGCAACCATCGAACGTAACTGTATTAACTGGCATAGCTCTTGACACTTCTGATTCAGATAGAGTTCACGTAATTTTACGTAAAGATACATCACGTGGTCGATATCGTACAACAATACTTGTCAATGACGTCATTCGGTACTTTGATCATATGCAGCTGCAGCGTTTCAGAGGTTGCTCGTTAATTATGTTTAGTGAAATTATGTGTTGTAAAACTGTTGTAAATCTTTTGAAACTGCTGAAATAGGTTACAAAGTTCATGAAGTTTTGGGGCATAAATATTTAAGGAGTAACAATTTATGTGAACAACGTACAAAGAGGCCAAGCTGAAGTATATGTTGTTCTCGACAAGGCTCAAATCGGGATCAGGATTCGAGAATCTTATGCACTAGATATGGATCGTTTTGCTACTTATATGGAGAGTTTCGGACTATTAGATATACTGGTATCGATCCCACCTCAGTATAAAACGGTTAGTTCCCAAGACTTTATATATCTCGCATAACCAGAGTAAAGGCAACGAAAAAGAATTTTGGATAGAATGTTCTTCGTTAATTTTCGTTTGCACATTTAGTACAACGCGGAGGCCAGTTATGGAGAAAAAGCTCTCATTGATGGTCTTCTAGCTCCTCAAGATGACAATGCTAAAACATACGATGTCAATATTAATCAAAGGATTAACGAGTACTCAGCAAAGTGTGAGTGGCTCTCTTTGATTTTATTTTTCTCTTTTCGTACCTTACAGCTTCAGAATAAGTCGTCACTAATGAAAATATAAAAATCAAATTTCTCATGTTTAGACAAGGTGAAAGGAGAAATCCAAGTAGCAGCATTTGTTCGAAATTGGCAGTCAGTAAACGCTTTTCATATTGATTTATTTGAGTCTGCTTCTGATTCTATTTGGAGTGTTCTTCCCGACGCGGATCTTAAAGGAGCGGTATATACTGCCAGCAGTAAATACTATAGGTTGCGTTACTTAATTCGTGGAAATTAGGGAGACAAATTGCTTTGCGTTTCTATCATTTAGTTTGATAAAGAATCGTGCTAAGGAAAAGTTACTGATGTCTAGTGAAACAAGCAATCTTGTTGGACAGATTAAGGGATAAAGGCTTGTCATTACTTTGTTAGATAAAATTTTAAACTGTTTTTTACTCATCAAAGCATAGTTTATTTTTGGATTTGCTTGTTCATAACTGTAATCGTTTTTTGGCCTTTTTCAGCAAACAGTATCACCCTCCAACTTCGGAAAGCTTAGAAGCGTTCAAAGAGTTCTGTAGGCGAGGTGAAAACGGACAACCCTGTAAAACTTTGATGATCCTTTATGTAGAGCCTCTACAGATTAAAATAAAAGAATGCTAATGTCCCGCTCCGTTTAGATCAAGAAAATTATGAACACCTTAAAAAAGAGTATAATCGTTGCCCGACGTCCCTTGCATCAATCGAAGGTGTTTGCGGTGATGATAAGTGCTGCCAGATTGATGCGTTATTTCTGCAAGCTAAAGTTCTTGGAACTACAAACAAAGAGGAAACCTTAACACTCGAAGATGAATTATCTTATGCTCTACGCAAATGTAAAAAACATTTTTGTATTCTTTGCATTAGTGTTGGAACAGTCTAATTTAAGCACGAATTAGTCACTTCGTTTGGTTAGTAAATTGAGGCGCCAAAGATAATTGACGCCTTTACGTGCTTCAGTTCTTTACAAAACTAATCGTTATATTCTGCAAATCAACTGACTAATTTTTCAGACAATAGCTGTGGCGCAATTTCATTGGAATATCCCGATTATATGCGCAAATCTAGAAGTAGTGCCCCTGCATATCTTGAGGGCGATCACGCTTCTTTCTCCTGCTTCCAAGAACATGTCAGCAAAGGAGATACGGAGTACCATTGTGAGCATTTTTGTTCAATTTTATTTCAAGTTTTTGCTGTAGAGTTATCTCCTGAACTTAATTCCCGGTATGGAAGAAACTTTAATTCAGATGAATAACCGGTTCTACAAATTTAGGTGCTAGAGAAGCATCTTACCATGACAGCAACGTTTTTATTACGAGGTGGAACCAAGGATATCAACCGTGGTGTCGTCGAAGGTTTGAGTTCCAGCCGAATTATTCATTAAATTTAGGATCTAAAGGGCTTTTTAATTGTTACTCCTGGAGGAAATACTGATTACCTTTCAATCAGATTTAGCTTTTAAACATATGTTCTTTCAAAATTTTAGCTAGAGGAAATAATGAATGGATTGAAGAAGGAAAAATACAGTTAATCGTGTGACTTAATGTAACTCGCTCTCTTTTATGCTATTCCAATGACAGGCTATTTGTTTTACTTTTTAGAACGCTTGAAAATTTCCTTACATGGTTGTTTTGGATTGGCATTATTTTTGGGATCATTGTAATGTTTGTTATAATATTCGCTTGCTGCTGGTTCATGAAACAGCGACATATAGTACAAAGTCGAACTCGTAAGAATTCTGTCGCTTCGTTGTCAAAAACCGCTGATACACGGCGAGACAGCTTAATTGAGGTTCACTTCTAAATAATTATTGCTGTTTTATGCAGCTTGAAAAGCTAGTTTGAATCTTAAATGCAATTTTTAAGAGAAACGATTGGTGTAAACCTCAAATTAAATTCACTACCTGAGTAGTTAAACCTGATGCATCGCATTAATTACCTAAATATCTCGATTTTTTAGATGCAACCGCTGAAAACGGCCGAACCAGTGCATTATGAGAAAAAAACTAGACGTATTTCGCCATCTTCCTCACTTGACGGCACTTTTGTGTCCGCGAATGACAGGACACCAACGTTTCCGCGTTCTAGCTCTCAACCATATCTATACAAGTAAGTTTCGCTAGTACGCTTATCGCTTTTATTAACTTCTTCTGCAGAACACGACTCAACCTAAAATTTTGTTTTATGGTATGCTCTTGTTTTATTAAAAAATAGTACTATGCTTCTTTTAGCGAAAGTGCACCTCAATATTCCTTATTACGGCAACCAAATAATGCTATGATGGGACCAAGACGACCATCTTATAGCGGCCTCTCTGGATTGTCAACCGGAGTTTAATTTATTCTTAGAGAATCTAGTACTGTTTTTTTTCGCTTTGTTTGTTTTGTTTGTGTGATCATTTGTTTATTAGATTACCGCTGGTCACAGTTTGTTAATGTTGTAGTGTAGAAGCGCATTTGTAATCCCTTAAGAGTAAGCCAGCGATGTCAATTTTTTAAAGGTAATTATCAGAGTGTTACCTGTAAGAATGCTCAGAGTAAAAAACCATTGACTTTTAATAAATTTGTTATGCATCTACTAAGCATTGTTTATATTGTGTTATTATGTTGTAATTCTGTATGTAAATTTTGTTATGATTATTAAGTGATTTTCAAAGAAACTTTTTACTTTTACAAGTATCTGCTAGTGGTGAGTAAGATTTTGTCTTTTATACAGTTCTGTTTACAGAAACAATTTTTATTTCTTTTCTATGCCTGCTTAGATTGTAATCTTTTTTGTCGCAGTAACAAATTTCGCCGTTACTACTGGCTTCAATACAAAAAATTTAAGTGGTATTTACTTTTAGTCGCAGGGATACGAAAGGAGACCACAACTGTATAACGGATATCTTTCTTTTCTAATTTTTGATCTTCTTCAAAAAAACCTCAACTTATTATGCAATCATCACTCATAAAATTCTTTATAGTTTATTGCTTTGTTTGTAAGTCTCTGCTGTTCACTTCTGATAGCAACAAATTTGTGCTTTAAATTTTCTTTACTTTGTTTTGTAATTTTTGATTATTTTATGTACAGTAATTTCATATGCAGTGAATCGTGAAAAGCAACTGCTATATTGTTTTTTGTTTTTAAATTACCAGATAAGTTAATGGTTCTTCATGTGATAATTTGTTGTCTGCTCGTAAACTGCTTAAGTGATTCTAAATACTTGTCAGACTCATCAGTTAAAGTCAGAAAAGCGGTTGTTAAAGGACATCTTCACTGGACAGGGGCCTTTTTACGCATCTTGATGTGTTTTTGAGAGTTGTCTAAAAAATGAATTTTTGGAACGACTATGACTGAGCTTGAGGAAACACGAGCAGAAGAGCAGGAAAAACATCTGGAATTACATCTGGCAGAGTAATCAGACAAGATAAAATGAGATCAAACTTTAGCATCCTGAAAGTTTGAGATTTGTTAAAAGAGATTCTGTCGCAGTGGTTTGGTACCGTCGCTCCCGGATTGGAGCTCTTGTCTTGTAACTGCAGTCTTTTTTAATTTAGTCTTAATTATTTTGTCTATGGGAAGTAAGCAACTAAAAGACGTCTGAGTCATGAAACGAGCACAAAGCAATGTTTTAAAATTTGCTATCAAGGCAGTACCTGGAATTTATAAGAAGGGTAGCTGTAAATAACTTTATGCTTGCAACATTCAATGAAAAGGCTGATTTGTGAAAGAAAAATATAAAAATCTGAAGCATTTTCTGTTTTAGTTTTTCCCGCTGCCTTGAGTGAGATGCAATGTGTTGCAAAGAATTTACAGAAAAAACTGAAGTAAAAATCATAGAGATTTCTTTGTTCAACCTACTACTCAAATGCATAAACTAAAACTGCTGAGGCAACTTGTTTTGTCTGGGTCCCGTCTGAAAGCCGTTTATTCCGCTTATCAATTTTTCAAAAATTTTCTTTGCTTGATAAATAAGGATTATTTGAGAGCTCAGTCAAGATGGTTTTTTACATTGATAGTCCGCATAACCGGTGGTTAGCTCGTCAAGTGATGATTGTTCTTCTAAAACCACGATATTTTAGTTTACTCTTTGATAATTTAATAGCGTTTGAGCTTTGACAAAAAATGAAGAAATCTCTAAAAATTCTTACAGTCAAATGTAACCAATAATTTTTCCTTTTGCTTGTGTAAAATGAATCAATGTTTTTGAATAGTAAACTCAAAATCTGCAGAGTTGTCCAAACATCTACCTGTGCTTCTCTCGTATCTTTCAAATAAAACATTTATATCTTGAGTGGAGACTGGTTGCTGTAGACCACTTTCCTGAGCACCGGTATTGACCATTAAATTTTTGCCACCATTATTTTATCAATAAGCATCAGACTTTACTTGCTGTAATGGTGAAGTTGATGAGAAGCCGTCTGTTACTACCATCAGATTGTTTTTTATATTCCGAGATAACTGAACATTGTTAAGGACTTTTTTATTTGTCACCATCGACATATACAACCAAAACTTTAAAGATGCTAACACAGCAATAAAACAGTTGCCTTAGTTTTTTAAAAGCACCAGATCAAGACTTACAGATGCCAATTTACAAATGGTCTCTAGCAATAAAAAGGGAGAAAGAAGCTGGAAAAGCAACAAAAGTTTTTATAAAGCTCAAAACTAACTGTAGCAGTAAAAAAAAATTATATTAGACAGTAATATGCTGCAGACAAATTCAGACGTAGCTTTACCGATGGAGTCTTAACGATAAAGTTTCAAAAATCAACGATTCAAGTCGTCCTCAAGAAGAAAGAATCATCAGAATTCTACGCCAATAAATAATGTAAAGACCGTCTGGCGATCATCTGTTAAAATATGAAGTCGGAATAACACTGTCTTTTGTCGTTTTTTCTGCTTCACCTATCAACTTTTTTCATATTCTACAATCTATCAGACTGCCTTTTCTAAGTAACTTTTACGTTAGTTAAATTCTTTAGTCTAGCTGGCACGAGGTGCTTCACTGGGCTCGCCTATTGTTTGCTGCAATAATATTATATAAACAATTTCAAACTATACGCTTACAAAATTTTTGTCTTGTAAACTTTGTAGTTTTATGAGTACATTACAAAGATGATAAATCATAAAATGCTGAACGGACTTTAACCTGCAATTGTTAAACACCTCATCAAGGTTGAGTGAAAAACAAAGAGTTTGAGATCAAAATGTTAAAAAATTTAAGAACAAAAAATTTGTTTGTTACATCTCACTTTCAAGTCATTTTAGTGGCTAGTCTATGCTAAAATAAATTAACTTTTTTTACATCTTAATTATCGATATTTTAGTCATTATCATCAGTAAATTGCGACATTAAAAAACTACCATTTTTATGTTGGCGACAGTAATTCAAAAGTTGATACGGTACTGCAGCTGAGTTCTTTTTGTCAATGTTTTTATTGAAAAAAAGAATACAGAATAAAAATTACAAAGCAAAAAAAGAAGAGAAAAAAGGAAATTAAGCACTCATATAAACTTAATAAGGAAATGCTTATGCTGTGTAGTTTGAATATTCATTCGTTTTCGGTTCTATCAAAAGATACGTCACAAGATCAACACCAATCAACCGATCACTGTAGTTTATGTTATTAATCCAGTAGCTTTCCTTGTGTACATTTTACTGTTCCAAAAAAGTTTTCTAAGATTAGCTGTAATAATCGATGTTTATCAGCAACAACTTATTACAAAAGTTTTTCACTATATTTTTTGTCGCCTGTAAACTTTAAACTATATGGAAATGCATACCTTATATTGCCACCTCCAATGCATCACTTAATAGAGTCTAAAAGAGACATTATTTTTGCATAACTGTTAGTTTGACTGACATCTCATTAATATTTTACAAATTTTCAAAAAAAAAAAAAAAAAAAAAAAAAAGTTTTTTTAGCGATTTAATTTTTGAAAAGGAAACACTTTGAAAAACCAAATTTAACAGTTAGAAGGTCAGCGAACAATGTTTACTGTAGTCAAAAAAACTCAGAAATTTAGACCAGCAAAAATAATTTGAAACTGCAATTTTTTTTTTTTCTGTGCTGCTTCACAGTTCTAAGTTCAATGATAGAAAGCAAAAAATAGCTAGAGCTAATAGTAATAGCAAAAAAAAAAAAATTGTGGAATCATCTTTATCTGGTAAAGATATAAAAATTAGCTGTGAAAGTGTAAAAAAAAAGTGAAATCGGCTTATTGATGACACTTTTATTTCATTTTTTTTTTTCTCAAATATTGCTCTTAACGCAAAAAAAAAACCAAAAAGTTGTTAATGTTTGATCTACCAGTTTGTCAGTAACTTTTTTTTTTGCTTTCAAAACCGATAAACTGTAAAAAAATAACAAGATAACTTTTAAAAGAAAAAAATATAGACGTTTTAAATGTTTTCAACTGAAAAAAAAAAATTTTTTTTTTTTTTACAATTTAACAAAAATTCAACTTAGTCAATAAAAGCAACAAATAAGTAACACCCGTTTGATAATACAATAAAAAAAGGTGCATTGACCGATAAAAGATTCTATTTTTTGGTTTCCTGTCTACTGGAGAGGGGGGTGGAAGAGGAAAAAAAAAAGAAGAAAACTATGTCTTTTTAACGGTTAGCAACTGAACTGTTCAAAAGTTTCAAGTTCGAATGCTCCACAAAAATACAGTTGACCGATACCCTCGCACAACACGACAGCAGCAAACAGCAACAACAAATAGACTATTTACAATTCAAAATTGAACTTGTAACTTGTTTATTAACTTTCTTCTCAATGAATATAAAATAATATATTGGTTACTGCATAAAAAATCTACATTAAAGTACCATTCGTTGCTATTAGAAATAGTAGAAGATTATTTCCTCAATGACAATAGTATAGAGCAAATCTTTAAAGAACCACATACACACACACATTTATAAATAATAAAAGTAAGTAGTAGAAAAGTAAGAAACAGTAATAAAATTGTAGTAATATTTGATAAACTAATTAATAATGAATACTGTCGATGACAAATTTCGCTGTGCTCAACCAAAATAGTCACCAATTGCCTACCTATATGTCAGTTAAACTTACCAGCATTAAATGTCACAGGCAATTAAGACAATTCTTTTTATCATCATATTTATGTGTCTTAGTAAAGCGTATAAAAACTTAAAAAGAAAAAGAAGACAGAAAGATTATGTAATTGAAATAACGACAACACGGGTTTAGTTTTTGCAGCCACAGTTCAGCACTAAGCTTACAGTAATCAAAAAAGTAACAAGTTTAAACTATTGCAAAATAAAATTTACAGGTTCAGTGCACCAATTCTCAGTGCTTCTATGGTACCTTAGTAAAATTTTTAACTGACTATGTTTCATACTACACAGAAACAGCCTAGACAACCTCTTAGTTTTGTTTTAAAGCAAAAACTACCAAAGAAATGAGACTTAACGACTGAAAACGTAAGCAAATTGTAGTTCGGTAAAATATCTATAAAGAAATGATAAGAAAAGAAGAATCAAAGCAAAAAGAATTAAAATGTAACTAATTGCATTAAAATTGCATTTGTCGATTTGTCGTATCAAATAATATGTTTACCTGGTGACCTCTCAGACTGCAAATAATATCGGCAGCAATATATCCAAATAGAACAAACACAGAGATGCAGCAGAATTTAAGCTTCTCCAATTGACCTCTTCAGATACGAATGCACTTCGATGCTTTACAAAAATTTCATTCTTTTTTTCTTGTACCTCTACTCTTTGAACTTTTTTATGTAACAGTTTTGGCTAGTTGAAGCACTTTTTTTGAGCATTTTTGATAAATTTTTTTCTTTTTTTGTTTGTTTTTACAAAGGAACACTTGTAACTTTTTTAACAAATATATTTTATGACACTCAAAATTTATTATCAAAAAAAATTTA
>UXUI01007306.1:9217-22746 GCA_900576705.1 Enterobius vermicularis | reverse complement strand
TTTTTTTTTTTTTATTTTTAAATTTTTTTCCTGAATATTTTCATTTTTTAATGGAGTTAGACTTATTGCTAGGATGTTTTAGTTTTACAGCCGGTTTCTTATCTAACACAGATTATTTATTTAGGTTCTTTTAATGGTTGATGCTTCGTTTGGTTTTGAGATGGAAACTTTTGAATTCTTACATATATGCCAGATTCATGGGATGCCTAGAATAATGGGTGTCCTGAGTCACCTTGATGTAATCAAGAAAAAGGAGAGAGTGAAGCAAGCAAAGAAGTTACTGAAACATAGGTTTTGGACTGAAGTGTACCAGGTTTTGTTTTTAAGATTATTATGCTCTCACCACCGACCTCGTAATTCTAAGTTTTTCAAACTGCACCTTCTTTACTCATAGCAGAAGCTATAAAAATGCCAGTAAAATTGGTTCTCACAGTGACATTTTTAGTATATGAAGTAGTGAAACTAAGAACGACAGTGACTTTTAGAAGCTAAGCTCTAGCTAGTGAAAAGTTGTAAATTTTTAGGGAGCAAAGCTGTTTTATTTGTCTGGTGTGAATAACGAAAGGTATCCAAGAAATGAAATTCATAATTTAGCAAGGTTTATCTCGGTTATGAAGTTTCGACCATTGATTTGGCGCACTACTCATCCTTACGTGTATTGTGACAGATTCGAAGATTTGACAGATGCGGAGGTTTTGAAGCTTCATAAAAATTTTTGTTTTTGTATAGGAACAGCCTTGGAATTTTTTGCGATATTTTATAGTGTTTGTTGATTTATAGGTGATAAGAACGGATCCCTTGACAGATCGGTGTATTTCTTTGTATGGATGGGTTCGTGGAATACCACTTTTAAACCATTCTATGGTTCACATTCCTGGAGTTGGGGATTTGAGGATAAAAGAGGTATTTTTTGCTCTTTTGATATCTTTTGCACTTCTGCTAATTTTGTTGATATGGCTTTTCCTCTTGCCCTTTTGAGGCAGTTTAATAGTTTCAGATTTAGGGGTTGTTGAATGCATAAATTTTTTTCTTTTTTCTCTTCTCGTTTCTGGTATAGAAAGTTCTTAAAAAAGTATTACTTATAACGTCTCTTTTACATTAATTGACTTCTGTTGAGGCCTTAATTTTTGGCATCTAGTATTTCTTCCTTCTTTTTTAAAATACAATGGTATTGTCATATTCATTCATCTAGTTCTTTTAGGTTACCTCACTTCCTGACCCATGCTCCCTCCCGTCTAAGGAAAAACTCAAGAGAAGTTTGAACGAGAAAGAGCGTCTTGTGTATGCTCCTTTTTCAGGTTTAGGAGGGATTGTGTATGACAAGGTTTGTTATCAAGTATTTTCTTTTAATACGGTGTTGCTGAAAAGCCTATTGCAGGTATTTCAGTTTCAGAAAGAAGTTTTTTCATTTGTATGCTTCTCAATTACTACTAGTTCTCAGTAATGTGTTTTTCTGTTTTTACATCCCTTACTCTTTTTCTTTATGAAAATTGTTTTCGTTATCAATAGGATGCCATCTATGTGGAAACTGGAGGATCACATCTTTTTAAAAGTGCACGGCACGAGCTCGTCTCAGCTCTTGACTCAGTTAGAGAAGGCATAGATGACAAAATGAAAAAAACTGGTGTTAAGCTGACACTTGAAGGCTCTGAAAATCTGACGGTTGAAGAGGAAGATTACTCTGAAACGAGTTCGTATGGTAATTTCCTTGAATTTTTGGCGAATGGATCGATTCTGTATCATGTAAATTTTAGAAAATAGCTCATTTTGTTGCTTTTCAGGTAAAAAACCGTTTTTTGCTTGTAAAATACTTCAAGGATTGGGTGGGAAAAAGACATCAGATTTATTTTTTTCTTAATGACTTTAAGGGCCTGATGAAAGTTTGGAAGAGTCGGGGGGTGATGAGGAAGAAAAAGGTGTTAGTTCCGATGAAAATTGGTTTGAAGAGCGAAAGCCAGAAGACAAAGCAAGTCTTTGGTCTCATCTGGCTGATAAAGCTTCTACTATGTATGTACCGCATGGACGAAAACGGATCAGTTGGCAGAAGATAGTTTACTCGAATCAAGGTGAACATCTGTTTACAAATTTTATTAATTATGGTTGGGTTTATAATTCTTATGGCTTGACTTTGAAAAAAGGGTTTTCCATTAACTGTTTGGAACACACTGTTTTCAAAGTCTCTTTTTTAAGGTGTTAATATAGAAGATGACATGGGAGACAGTGGAAATGATGAAGTTGGTGGTCTTTTCAAGATCATATCGCACAATATGGCAGTGGTCCCTATTGAACATAAAGTTCTCTTTTAACTGTGGTGTTTTAATGTTTTTTTATAAGGTTTTTTAAAGTATTTCTCATTGTTTTAACTTTTACACTCTAGCTCTTTAAAATATTCCTTTTGCTTTTTGATTTAGAAAAGACTATTTCAGGAAGATGGTTTTATTAGTTACAGTAGTCATTTAGGAAGGAGTGCAACGCAGGAGTTTTTGAACACTCGAGATTGGGGTAGAATTGAGGTTGGTCAGCAGGCTGATAGTTATTACCTAATAAAAGATAATTTTTCTTGTGCAGTCATTCAAATTGACATTCATTTCGCATTAACTTTCCTGGTTTATCGCCTTGCTATCAATATTTTTTGACTGAAAAGTGAAGGAAGTACCAGTTTATTTGACGTTCTCTGTAAGTGTAAAATTGATTAAAGTATTTATTATTTCTCATGGATTTTGAGTTTGAATGCAGGTTCGTGATCTGATATCGGATTTATTCGTCACCGGAATGTGGAATAACAATACTGATGCGGAATTGCAAAGTAGGCGTTTTCAGTCTTATCTTATTTGTTTTAAATTTTAATGGTTGTGGGACTGTTTAGCTGGCGTGGTGGCCTCGGAAAATGCAGAAGAAAGTGAGGTTACCGAAGACAACGGTTCAGAGTCTTTTTCAGAGAACGAGAGTAGTGGTAACCTTTTTCTTTTAATTGTGCATTGTGATTATACCTCATTTGTGATTATCAATATTATTAGAAAAATATAAAACTGTTCCAGAAGGCAAGACTTCTTTCAACAACAGGGCAAAGAACATATTGATATAATATCGACTTCTTTATTTTTTAGGTGGAGAAGAACAAAATAAGAAAACTTCTGAAGATATTGAGGAAATTAAAAACAAGAAACGGTATGAAGCGAAGGTTAAATTGAAGAGGGATTTTAACGCTGAATATGACGAAACAAATGCACATTATCTGAAGTTGAAGGAAGAGTTGGAGTCTCAGTCTAATGTGAGCTTTGATATCCTAATTTTATTATCGAGGAATACAGCCAAAATGTTAAAGTAAAGCGATATTACGTGTTAGCTTCCTTTGTACAATCATTTTCTTGGTTGGAATATTCTTTAAAATTATCTAAGTATGAAATATATAAATGTTTTTTTTTATTAGTTGAACAGAACTGAATTTGAAAACCTTGATACTGAGCAGCGACAGCGTCTGGAAGGTTTCCGTCCCGGCACTTACGTTCGAATAGAATTAGAAAATATTCCTGTTGAGTTTGTTGATCACTTTGATCCCTCTAAACCATACATTATTGGCGGTCTTCTGTCAGGCGAGCAAAACATGGGTGTAGTTCAAGTGAGTTTGTTAGTATTTTAAATAAGGCAAGAAAGAGTTTCAAAAAATTTGTCTGCTGTTTCATCTATATAACTACTAGTACTTGATTAACACATACCTCTTTACCTTAAAAATTGATAACTCAATTTTATGTAAGTCTTATCACCAGAAACTTCTTTCAAGGCGCGACTAAAAAGACATCGTTGGTACGAGCGAATTTTAAAATCGCGTGACCCACTGATTATTTCCTGCGGTTGGAGGCGCTTTCAATCTTTGGTTCATTTTTCAGTTGCCTAGTATAAATAGTTTAATTCTAAATATTGTAGCAGATTGTATTCTTTGCCAATCATCTTATAAATTTAATTACGCGACGAAAAACATTGTAGGTAATCTATTCTGTACAGGAAAGTAACCTGAGGCAACGGTTTTTAAAATACACTCCTGAACACATGCATTGTTTTGCTACGTTTTGTGGTCCTATCATTTCTCAGAATACAGGCATTCTCGCTGTACAGACACTTACGGATGACGTGGTATCAGTTTTTTGAATAGGTTTTTTGAGATTATAAAATGCTTCAAAGAGCTACTTTATTTTTTATATTCTTTATTACAGAAGGGGTTTCGTATTGCTGCAACTGGAGTTGTTTTAAATCTTGACAAGTCTGTCCATATAGTAAAGAAGTTGAAGCTTGTTGGGTACCCGTATGAGGTTTTCAAGAAGTCTGCTTTTATCAAGGTTTCTTCAGCATATTAATTTACTATTAGGTCGTCGAATTTAAATTCAGAAACTGATTTCGACTGCTTTTGTATTTATAGGGATTTATTTATTCTGAGTAAATGTTACTGGCTTTTTTGCTTAGGGAATGTTTGGAACAGCTCTGGAGGTTGCAAAATTTGAAGGCGCCACAATTCGTACTGTCAGCGGTATTCGCGGTCAAATTAAGAAAGCCCAACATGAGCCACCTGGTGCATTCAGAGCCACTTTTGAAGACAAAATTTTGTTGAGAGATATAGTGTTTTTAAGATCTTGGGTAACATTTTTTAAAATTTCTCTTTGTTTATTATTTGTTCGTTTGTTAGTAAGCCAAAATGTCTATTTCAGCGATCGCTGGAGCTTTTTTACTGCGCGTTTCAGAATCCATAATTATTTTTTTGCTTTTAATGCTGATAGTTTTTTAATTTTTTTATGCTGCAGTAACTTTTTATTTACTGTGTTGTCTAAGGAAATATTTTTAAGCGTTATTACCAAAGATTTCATGAAGTTTTAGTATAAAGCCATCGTTCACTTTTTTAAATGGCTTGAGAAAAATGGAGGTACAGGAGAGTAGCATTATCTGTCATAAACCTTTCCCGTTATAACAGCAGTATTTACTTTTGCTCTGCATAGAAGATATAGATTATGGCAAATTTTTGTGTCAAAAACTTATTTTCTTTAACTATCTGAACGCAGTTCTCTTATTTAATGTTTCAGGCAGAAAAATTACTTTTTTAGATAACTGTTCCTATTCCACGCTTCTTTGCTCCAGTGACTGATAAGTTAATGGGAAAAGATGAAGACTGGCAAGGAGTGCGAACAGTTGGGAGGTTGAGGTTCGAAAGGAACTTAAAACCACCTGTTGAAAAGGATTCTCTTTACCATGTAATCTGCTCAAGATTTAGTGAAGTAATAGAATTAAGCTTTTTGTATAGAACTTGTGTAGCTTTTTTGTCTGTTTTTAGCCTGTTGAAAGAAGGCCTTTTCAACCAGCTCCATTGGTAATTCCCGCCAATCTTCAAAAAGAACTTCCATATCGTTTGAAGCCGAAAAATGCTGCTGTGATAAAAAACAAAGAAGGAGACAGCTTGCTGAGGAAATATACACCAGTCGTGTTAGAGCCACACGAAAGCAAGGCATGTCTAACCTATTTTTTTCATTGGCTTAAGTATTGATTTGGCATTGCTAGTACTGAAAACTTGTCTTTGTAACTTTCCTTACAGAATTTTGAGGTTTTGTGAGCCTGGTATGGTCTTTCATCTTGATTATTTCGCTACAAATTTACCAAGACTTTATTCAGCTTTGTTCCACTCTTAGGCTGCTAGCTTTTTTGATGTTTTAGAGGCATAGTGTATTTTTGATCTTTCCCATCTTCGACTTTGAAAACCACCCTTGTAGGCTTTATATGCAAAATCTAACGAAAATTCCCGTAAGCGTTAAGTAAAACTTTTAAACTTCTCTGTCTTGTGATTTGCAAGTCGGTGTTTCTCATCGGGTACAGTGGAATAAGGTGACATAGAAAACGATGAAAGATTTGTGATTTTAGAAAAATAATTTTCTTTCGTTCAAGATTGTTCGTTTGATGTCGATGTTGGGCAAAATAAATGAAGAAAGAGTCAATCAGGAACGAATAGCTGCTGAAGAGCGCCAAAAGAAGTATAAAATGGTAATCAGTAAATTAATTGAGTGTCAGTGTAATGCTCATTTTCTTTCTGTTTATCTTGAACGAATTTTAGGAATTGGCTGCAGCAGAAGACCGTCGTCTTAATGGAATCAAGAAATCGAAACAGCGTAACTGCAGGTTTTTGTCTAAACGTGAACAGATGAGGTTGCGGAAAGCCCTTGATCTTTGAGAGCAAATTGTTGTTCATTTTTGTTTATATATGTTGTTACGAACCGTATTTTTGACATAGTCTTCTACATTTGTAGTAATTAGGTTCGAGGTCGTTTATGCGCTAATTGTTTTAGAACCATATGAAATTAGCATATTTTAAGTATAATTTTTTTGACATTGAATTTATTTAAGTTTAAATGCTTAATATAATTTCCTTTGTTGTGTGTGCTTTACGACAATTTTTACTCGGGAATTTTTTTTCATTCTGCTAAGATTCATCGAGATGAATTTATTATGGCATATCTTGTTGTTTTTTAACCAGCTGTTATCTTCATCAAAGGCACAGCTGTTTCCATAGAGTTGTACATCCAGAACTTATCTTTACTTCAATTCGAAACAGTATACTTCGTCCTTTGATCGTTTATGAAATTTACGGGTTATTTGGATGGCAGACTGAAGTTTGTTTATATAACACTTCAATTTTATTTTTATGAAAGGTTTGAAGATTTTGAACATTTTTTGGAGAAGGTAATGGTAATTTTAAATTTATATTCCAGTTGTTTTGTTCCTGGTAATGTAAAATTACTGTGTGTCCGCTGCATCCTATGATGTCTTGAGTTTGATTAGCCTCTATCATTTTTCAAAGGTTCTTGCACCAGTGTCTTATGTTAATGTTGTGACGAGTTCGGGGTTTAGCGTTCATTTTTAATTTCGAGTCGTCACAACTTCTGAAGCCGTTGATTGGTCTGACGTGAGGCTCTCTGAGTGCTTGAGAAGAATTTCACGGGTATGGCAGTGAGATCCAAACTATTTCGGGGGATGGGTGGGGAATTTATGGAAGTGGCGGCGAGAAGGAAGTCCTTTAAATTCTTTAGCGAGCTAATTGGAAAGTGTGGTTAACATTCTTTGGCGATGCAGGTTGAGGCATACGGCGTCATTTCTAGGATAAGAGCGAGTGTACCATTTAGACTGCTGTCGGACCAAAGAAACGATTTTGGAAGGGCTTGATTGTTATGGCGACTGGATTTCACTAGCAATGAAAAGTTCCTTTCAGCGCGTATATTCACACTTAATCTGTTGTATTAATTCTATGTTCCGACTTCGTTATGTTTTTTGTTTATGAAGTAGTATTGGAGAAGTGGTGTTGGTAGCTGCAGATTTTACAAAGCAATAAGAAAATTGCACAATGACTCGTACAAATTAGAGCGTTCTATGAAATTGCAGATTCACTTGCTTAAATACCAGTGATTGAATGGTCAGGTGGTTATGACGATTGGTCTGGAGGAGTGGTTTTCGAACTTCACTCAGATTTTTGGTCATCGTTTGACACCGCAAATTCTCGCTACCGTTCCTCGACCGTATACAGAACTGGCAATTTTTGGTGCATTCAAAGGAGGGGAGCTTGCGTCTGTTATAGGTTATTTTTTTCGGACCTGGAGCGCTCAAGAACGATAAGCACAAGCAGTTTATTTTTTTAAATTTCAGTGAGAACCTGTTTAGGTGGGTGTGTTGTTCATCCAATTTACCGAGCTTACTTAAAAAGTCGTTTGACACCAGAAACAACTACTAACAATTCATTCAAAATTATTCGAAGCACATGTAGACGTTTACAGGTAAAGTTTTTACGTTACTTAAATGTCTCCATATAGAACTGCCGTATAGGTCTCAGAAGGCAATGTTTTTCTGTACTACTGTCAGGCCTAGTGTCAGGCTAATAGCAACATCTCATGTATAATCAACAAAATAAAAATATTTGCTTGATGTTCATGAACGTGAGTGTAACATTTGGCTCTACTGTCAATTATGAAGGTTGAAATCTTGGTGACATAGGAGCTGTTCATGACTGAAACTGGTATGTTTAATAGGTAAACGTTTTTATCATAAAGTTATTTTTTACATCGCAGTGCCTTTAGGAAAAAATATTTTGGCTAGAGTTGGCAGTACATTTTTCGCTTACGACCGAAACTTTTGAAGATATTTTAAAAAGTTCGGTACTGCGATTACATCGGCAAGTATCGAACGGGATTTAAAAATATATTAACTTTTATTTAGCTCGCAGTTTTGGGTTTGTTGTTAAATCTTTCCAACTTAGGGGCGATTTTTGCTAGGAGGACTTTTATTGGGGCCTGTCGTCGCCCTGCTTTGTGTCACCAATCGTACCAGTGATGAAGTAAAAGAGTTGTGCTACCGGATCCGCTGCAGCGAAAGAAATTTAGTTACGGTGAGCGGTAAAACTGTAATCTGTGGAGGTTTCAAATAATTAAATTTTATTTTATAGGTTGCTTTTTAAATACGAAGCTCTCAGTCGTACTTGTTGCTAATCAGAAATCGTTACAGGATCGTTTGTCATTTTGTCTTGGTTTCGTTGGTTGGTACTGGAAAAGGTTCCAAGGTGCAGTTGACGGAATCAATATAGCCGTACTTTACGCTCTCTTTTACTTCACGGTCAGCTTAATTTTCTACTGATGTTTAACTTCGAGGGCCTCCTCCCTGAGCCTCCATTGACACTCCTTTGTCTTTAAATTCTGATAAACAAGCAGCAGAACTCCTACTTGAAAAAGTGGTTTAGGTCTTACGCGACCGTACACTGCCGCTGCTGGTTGACAAAGTCAAGCCTGAAGAAAGGCTGCCCACGGCAAAGGACAGTGAGCAAATGAAATCTGTCTTTCACGGGTTTCTCTATCGAAGAAAAACTGATTTTGAAAAGAGCAAGGGTGAACGAACAGAACAGAACTGATCTGGAAAGCCTGTTTAAAAGAAGCAGTCCTGAGCTTACCCAATGTTTCAATATATACTAAGTCGTTACGTGAAATTTCTTTTCGATTAGAAATAATGTAAAGTTGCAGTTGTTTAGAATAAATTATTAGTAGATATACAGCATATATGTTTGCTGATCTCCTCATAGGAGGAGATGAAATAATTTAAAGTGCAAGTCTCTGGCGCGTGAGCAAGCAGTCAGCGAGCTGGTTCAAGATTCCTATCTCGACTTGGATTTTTTTTTTGTGATGTGTTCGTGCGTTTCGTGCGATTAGTCGTTCAGCAAAGCATTTAGAAAGGTAGTAGAGTAGAGAAGCAAACAGAATTAGCCCTAAAAGAAAACTATAAAAACTACCACAGGTGTTCACGCAATAACTGCTTACAAATATATATTCCAATCACCTGTTAAAAAGAACTTAGGGCCTCTTTTATTGTTGTGGTACAGCAGTAATAATTTCACAGAAGACTAATTTAGAACATTTGAGGATTTTCCTCTCTTCTTCATTTATCTTCGTATACAGTTTGTAGCAGTGCAACCACTGACCCCACAGTTGTTTCGCAGTAACATTTTTGGATACCTTTTTGGTAGTCCGGAAAAATTAAATTAAGGCTGGGAAAAAGTCGTTTGAAAAAATCACCGAGGTTTTTGTAACAGTATCCAGGTACCGAGTAGCGACGATAAAGTGAAGGGATAAAAAGCAGACCCATGAAGTATATCACCAAAAAGTACTTTGTGAGTTCATGACGAAAGACTGAATAAAGTGGGTTATTAGAGCTTTGTCGAGAAACGTCGGACTTTTGCGCAGTAAAATCACATCGTCGTTATAAGTGTATCCTCACGTGTTCATGAAATAGTTGGAAGCGGTATCTCCTGTATCTAATCAGATTTGAGAATTCCATTTAATGTTTAGGGTTTGTTTGCTGAAGAGAACACCTGCTCACTCTTTGGTACTTTTTGGGGAAATGAATATTAACAGTTAGTGATTAAGATGAAAGCTGTCAAAGCAAAAATGTACGGCTCAGTTAATAAGTGCAGTTAATCTAGGCTAATGATGCTGCGACAGGTAACTTTACGAGTGTGATAATAAACGCCTGGTCATTTTATGTCCAAAATTTCTGAACATACGGAGACGGAAGCAGTATTGCTGTATTCTGTATTTCCCATGAATTGCCCCATCAAGATTTTACTAGTTCGAGAATAAAACAAATTTCGCTGTTCGTTAAAAACGTCCGGAGATTAAAAAAACTAAAATCTCACCAGACTGCTTCCTGGCCAAGGATGTCGCTTTCTCCAGTTAAGCGATGCAATAAGATCGCTCTTATACCTAAGAACTGCCATTTCTGGCAATAATCGTACAAATTGACACAGTTGCGTTAGAACGTCTATATACTTTTCTTTACATAAAGCACACCTCCTCGAGGAGATGTGTTTCACATATTAAGGAAGCTTATGCGGATAGAAGTGAACAAATGGAGCCAAGCAGTAGGTGGCTGAACTTCAACCCGCGTCATCGGGTAATTGGCGACAAAAAGGATAGCGTCCAGAACTGCTGACCAGACACCAAATGAAGCGTTTTTCTTAACAGAAAAATTCTGGTACAGATTCTGGACATAAAAAAGATGAAAGATGATTGCACAACTTACTTTCTTCACTGTAACACACAAAGTCATAACAATCAGAGCTACCTACTCGCGTTTCTGACAAAGAAAGATGAGTTTCTGACGTGTAATGGCGCTCGGAATGGTAGCTTAGTATTGTTAAAGCCTAGTTTTTAATAAGATAGTGTCACTGGACGAATATTTAGACGACTTAAAGGAACGGGACTCAAGCTAAACGCGGTTTGCAAATTCCTCTCTGCTTAAGCGGACTTCAAACGATTTTAGCCATGATGGTCGCAAATAATCACTTTTCGATAAAATCTGATTCTACAACGCCGCATTTATTTAAGCTATTATGCAGATACCAAACGACGATTGTCGTACCCTATTGTGCTTTGATTCTGAAGTCATAGCTGCTCCATCACCCGTCTTTGCAATTTAACTTTTAGTTCTTGGATAACTCCAGCTATCTATACATACTAGAACGTAAGGGCAGGTACAGTAGACGATAATTTCCAAGCGCTAAACAGAGCTTAGCCAACAAGTACACTAAAGCATTAAAATTTATGTGGTCTAAAAAGAGAGCAAGAACTTGTTTCAACAAAAAGAAAAACTAAGAAGAATATTATTAAGAAGCAGTAGCTTCCACTTCGGCATGACGGAGACGCACGAGGTTTGTTTTGCGTATTACTGACTTGAAAAATAAAGATTAATTAGCAGCTCTGATACTTCAGCTTTATTTCACCAAATAAATACACTAAAAAATAAATGAGTGGAAATAGAGAAACAAATCGAAACGAAATAATGGACTAGAAACGGAGCTATTGCAGATAAGCGTGGCACCCTGGCATCCCCAAACACACTTTTTTGGTCTGTGAAATTTCAATTTTGTACATGCGGTTGTGCTTGACACCACCTAATTCACCTGCAAAACTTTAAGACTTGTGTATCTAGCTCTTGCTAATTTTCGCACTGTTTATAATTGGACAAATTGCACTGAATAAGTCGATGCTCTAAGAGTGGCTAAATCTGGTTTTACAATTTAATAAACCTCTTCAGCTGCTTCTCAAAGCGACAAAAAGGAAAATAACTGAGTTACAGAATCCTGATAGCTCCACCCTGTCTCGCACTTTTATCCTATTTCCCGTCTTCTTTTATTTTCTTTTTGAGAATTATACTGCATCTTTCATAACTTATAGTCGTTCCTGTTCATTTTTATTGAAAATTTTTCATTGAGATTAAATTTCCCATGTTCTGACTATTTCTTTAAATTAGGAAGCAGCTATAGAGGTTTTTAAAAATAGTAAAGGCAGAATTAGACGCCTCTAGAGCAACAATTCGCTTAGTGCCATTTGCCAAATCTGAAGCATGCGGTTACATCGTGATTAAATACATCTTTTGAGCAAGCCAGGAAATGGTCATGAAACCTGGAGATGTTAGCGGGGGAAGTGCAGGAGTGTAGATTTGGACCTCCTCCATATTCATGGAAGTGAGGTTGCAAAACGCACGCGTTAATCACCACACTATCCGCCAAATAAAAACTACCCTATGAAACGATAAAAGGGTTACAGCGTCACTTTAGCGTCAGGCTATCAGAAAGTTAGCAAGAACTAGACAGACAATCCTGAAACTACCGCAGATGAATTAAGCAATGTCAAAACCCAGTATATAAGTGAAGGGTGACAACGAAAAAATATTTTCTAGGTGAGCACTCTTATCTGCAGTAGAGCCGAGAAAACTGTAATTGCAAACAGGTATACCAAAACTCAAGGCTGAAGGACTTTGGGAATCAAGGGAGACTGACCAGAAGCAATGCCAAAAGTTTGCTGAGAAGACGGAACAATTTCATGCCGCATATTTTATTTTACGCATAAAACATTTCACAAAATAGACTTCGTACCATGCTTGAGGTCATCCGCCCTTCACAACAATGGCTGAAGATACAGGCAGAACACTACGAGAAATGAAAAGATAAACGTGACATAGTGACATAGTCGCACTACTTAAGCTCTATACTGTATAATCTGAATGTTCGTCTCACCCTTTCCCCCTTCAAGAGATCCAGCCTTTAATTTCCCGTAGTTCCCTCTGCACAGAACAACCGCCCTAGCTGGAAACCCCGATACTAACATGGCACCAATCTTTTAAAATCCCAACTAGGTAAAAATCACCCGTCTTCAAAACCTGATACCTCCCTTGCATCTTCACCATCTAACCAAAAAATTTCTCGTCAGCAATACAATTCCTCCCAAATTTCATAGCACATCCTTCAACAAACTCAAAGTCGCTAAAACTCGTATTACTACAGCATCGCACGTCCGAAACGGCCGCTAATACTTCGCCCGACCAGCTCCCATACCCTACTCAACCCTATGAAAGCTTCTCATGGAGAAATTGAGCAGTGAAGTCCGCCGCCACCAAACCCTATAAACTGAGCAATCATACGCTTTTAAAGGTATTATCAACTAAATTAGTGAGAAAACCCTGCGCCAGGACATGAGAGAACAAATCATATAATACCTTTGGAGTGGTGTGGCAAGGGACCTCCACCTAATCTTACAATATTGCGAAATCCCGTCTAAGATCTGTATTTCAACGGACAACACTCACTTCACAATTCTCCCAAACAACCTTAATTACAATACAGATAACTTTTCTAAACAAAAACCACATGGCAAAAGTCATTGATCTAAAAATTCCAAAATCTCGCCCCATCTTTACAGGTAAAGGAGCAACGCACTGTAAATATCAAAAACGCATTTCAGAAAGACTATTTTTCTGAACTGAGGGCAAGGAACTAATTGAGAATCTCGACGGAAAATCTAAATTTCCCGTAACCCGTGTGAACGGTAAAACAAAAATTTAAAGTGAAAAAAAAACCTCCGCATTAGAAAATGAGCAAAGGAAGAGCAAACAACTGCAACTTGGAAAGGCTCCTTGGAAAAAGTAAATAATTATGAAATAAAATGGTAAGCAAACAACAAAGG
>UXUI01007305.1:37154-53877 GCA_900576705.1 Enterobius vermicularis | reverse complement strand
AAAAAAAAAAAAAAAAAAAAAAAAAAGAAACAGGGAGAAAGTTTTATGCTTTTTTTTACCCTATATTTTTTATAGAATTTTCAAGCTAACACAATCTTTAATCCATTTGACGAACTTCAAGCTCGAGCTCAAGCAGCGGCTGCATTAGCTGAAATTGATGTTAAAAACGTTAATATGACTACCGGTGGAGGTGTTCTTCGACCAACGCACGATATGTTCACGTAAGTTTTTTTTTACACACTTATCATCGTCATCATTGTTGTCGTCATTGTCGCTAAATCTGTTAATGTCACCTGTCGTATCTAGTGCATATTCAGTCTAGTCTATAGAGGTTTTGTTGTTGTTGTTGTTGGTGGTGGTGGTGTTGTTTTTATTTGTTCTTTTAATTTAGCATTTAACAACAGTAGACAATAACAATGATCAAATACTATTCTATTAACAAGACAAGAATTAACGCCTGGTAATAAGTCTCGTGATTTGAATTTTTCATTTTGTGAAACAGGCGAGGGTGGGAAAGGTTATGGTTTTCTTCCAGTGTAGGTCATTTGTTCATCATTGTCTTCATCAGCAGCAACATTATTAACCATATCTTATTAATTGATTTTGTAAGATTTCAAACAATTTTATAGACCTGTTAGAGTTGATTGCTTATACATACAGCTCCACAAGACTAACAAAATTATAAGGACAAAAGATACACTTATTTTGTTATTATAGCAACTATCATGCCGCACCACTTTTGCCATCATCGTCTGGAGATTTTGATACATCGTCTGTATCACAACCATCATCGGTCATTGATGCCACAATGAACCATACTGCAGATTCAATGGCATCATTACATGTAATGATAACAATTTTTGATTAGCTCAAATACTTTTTTTCTTTTTAAATTTGCTACATTTTTTTAAAACTTTAAACGTAAACAAAAAACTTTGACTGTCTATATGATGCTTAAATAAGATATTGGGAAATAAATTAATGAAAAACAGATCATAGTGATAAATTGTTGATTTATGATTTTTTTCAAGGTAATGGCGATGCAGCATTATCCTGCAGCACAGTTCCATCAGTATCCAATGGCCACGCCATTTGCAACTGCAACAGCTGTTGTCGGTTCGCCAAGCGCATCTTCTGTAGCACAATATCCGCTTGGTACTTCCTCAACCGGTTAGTGCATAAACAACATACGTCAACAAGGCAGTTGTCATACTGTCATGCAACAAAAATAGAACAACTGCAGTTCCGCTGTCTCAGCTATATTATCGTATACGTTGGCCATAGTTTACAGCAAATTTATATTTCTTTAATAAAGCATTTGATAAACTATTAAAAAAAGAATATAAAGAATAAAAGTAAAACTTGATACTGCAATCTGCTGTACCCTTTTTTTAGCCCTGGATACAGATCCACGTGAACTAGAAAGATTTGCTGAACATTTTAAACAGCGCCGGATCAAATTAGGTGTTACACAGGCAGACGTCGGTAAAGCATTGGCACATCTGAAAATGCCTGGTGTTGGCTCATTAAGTCAGTCAACAATATGCCGATTCGAGAGTTTAACTTTATCCCATAACAATATGGTTTCACTAAAACCAATCCTACATTCTTGGCTGGATAAGGTTTTTTTGCTTCTTCTTCTTTTCCTTCATTCTGTTGTTGATGATGATGATGATGATGATGATTATGACGGCCATCATCATCATTATCATCTTTTTTTTTTCATTTCATGTGAAAATAAAGCTCAGAAGAAAAGTGATTACTCTATTTAAAGCTCTTCTAACAATAAATGAAAACGAAAAAAAAGCCATCAAAAAAAAAATGGACTTTAAAGACAACAATGACGACGAAAGAAAATAAAAAGTATATATATATATCTTACATTAGTGCAAAATAATTAATTAAATAATTTTAGGCTGAAGAAGCAATGAAATCAAAAGATGTTGCCGGTGATACACAGGGAATTTTGCCGAATACAGATAAAAAACGAAAACGAACATCAATTGCAGCACCAGAAAAACGTCTTCTGGAAGATTACTTTAGGTCTGTGTCTGTGTCTGTATCATTGCATCTTTATAAGCTGTTCACAGATGTGTGAGCACTGATAGTCCATTGTCATCAAAATTGATGCACAAATAATGCAGTTATCGGGTTGCGGCTGTCATAGAAGAAACATTAAATTTACAGTAATTGGCGGCGCTGCCGTTTTGTTTTAATTATTTTGGATATCGTTGTTTTTCCAAAACCGCAGCACTGATACATCAACATTAAATTTTGCTTCATAAAATGATACGACAATTAATAGCAGTTAAGAATGTTGCTTCTACAAATAATGTTATTTTGCACACCGCTTTCTTTCCTCCTCGTTTTTCTATTCATTGTTTTGACTCTGTTAACAAATTAAACAAATAGTTTCACTACAGTATCAGTGTTGAAGAAAAAGGAAAAAAAAAGAATTGAAAATTTTTATTCTATAATCGTTATTTTTGATTTCCTTTCAATATTATTTCTTTCTTCAACGGTAATTCAAATGAATGTCTGATAATGATTGCAAACGGCAAAAGAAGTTTTAAAATTTAATATATCTATCTTGCAGACAACAACCACGGCCAAGCGGTGAACGTATATCGGCAATTGCTGATAAATTGGATCTGAAGAAAAATGTTGTACGTGTTTGGTTTTGCAATCAACGGCAAAAACAAAAAAGGTAATTGTTACAGAGTGTTTGAAAAGCCAGGAAAAAAAATAAATAAGTTAATTAATTAATTAAATAAATAAACTTTAAAAAAAAAAAAACAGAAAACATGAAAAGTTTCTTTTCTGCACTTAGCACTAACTGCTACATTAAAAAAAAAAATTTATTTGAAGTTTAGTAAACTTTATTATTTTTTATTCCTTTTTTGCTTCTCAACTTTTGTTGATTCGTTTTTTCCCAGATTCTTCTTCTATATACCTATGCTTATTGTCTTTTTTCATTGGTTTTTTGTTGCAGTTGCTGTTCCTTTCTTACTTGCCAACTTCTTAAAGTTAAGTAGAAAAAATTTTTAAAACACCGTATTTACAGACTAAAAATTTATAATTATAGCTTTGCTTCTTTCCTTTTTTTTTTTCTCTCTGTTGTTTTTTTCATTTTTTCCTTTTATTGCTCAATGTTGTCGTAGTTGCTGCTGTTGATGGTGGTGGTTGGTGGTGGTGCCAATGTTGTTACTCCCGTTACTGTAAACTTTTTCAGATGATCTAACAAGCATGTTACTGAAAAAACAAACTAGTTTTTGTTTTAGAAAAAAGGGAACATAATTTTTTTTGCTATTTTTTCGTTTATTTTTGTACAGTAAAGTGATTTGAAACCTCCTTTACTGAGGATAAGCAAACAGTTATTACGATGACACCAACTGAAAAACCGCTGTTTTGGCTTGATATATTCACTTAGATCTTCTTTCTTCATCTATTCTTGTTTTTTCTTCTACTTCACTGTTATTGCTTCCAGTTTCTTAGTATTCTACACAAAACCATCAAATAATTGTAGATGCCGTAATCAAAGTACCAGAGTGGCGCACCATTGCAGCAAATGTTAAATACTCACCGCTCTTCAGCAGCAATTACTTAGTATATATCTTATATATATACTATATTTATCTATCTATTTCTCTCTCTCCATACGTCCATCCACTATCCACCCATCTAGCTACTGAACTGTCTGTCCACCTGTCTATTTGCATATCTATCTATTTGTATATTCATCTGAATACGTAGAAATTAAAAAATTCAAAAAAAAAAATCAACTTTTCCTTTACCAACGTTTGCCACTCCCGCCCACTCCATTACCTCATCCATTTCACTTCCCTTCCCAATCTACAACATCATCAATCTATCTCTACTCAGAATTCCGTGCCCCGTACTTCTTCTCTTCACAATACAGTAAAACAGCGAATAAAACCGTAAACCAGTGAACCACCAGAAAATAAAAAAAAATAAAATCCTACCAAAACTAACAACAAATTGCCTCCATTTTTTTTTTCAGTTCGTCATTCATACTTCCTTTTGTTACTGCTGTTGTTTCTAGATGCTGTTTATTTATTTATGCGTTTTTCTATTTATTTACTTATTTTTAGTTTACTTACTTGTTTAATAACTTCTAACTTTTCACCTTTACTTACATACAATTTAGTCGACTGTCATAGTTAGCCAAATCACACCTTTAAGATCGGCTTGGACACAGAATTCAGCGAAAGCCGAACGAATAAACTTCTAAAACACCCCAAACGAATCTCACTCCTCCATACAAGTCGTTTTGGCAGAAGCATAAAGCGAGGTTTTTTATAACTGACAAAACTTAAAAAAAAATCACATCAGCGTGTGATCTTATTTTCTTTCTGAAATATTAATATTTCCTCATTTGATGTCATTTGTAATTATTACAAAGCTTCATGTTCCCAAATGTCTACTAATTTTCTCACTAAGAAATAGAGACTAAAAAAAGTTCCTGCAGTTCCAAAAAAACCCTTTTTGTAACTGTTCATGCAAATGAATAATCAGATTTGCTCAACTTCATTTAGAATCTAAATCTAGACGTTTGCGAGAAGAGAAGCTTGATGTCGACATGTGTGTAGTGTTTTTCTGGATTGTTAATTATTCAAAGATCTCATTTGCAGTTCTGAAATAAATTATATCGTAATCAAAGTTTCAGCCAAACAAATTGTAACAATGGCAATAACAATGATAACAACACCACCTTATAAATACAATAAAACCTTCAGACGCCAATATACTGTAGATCGCAAGTGAATTATTACCATCAAATAAGCCTATTAAAACTAGTTGCAAGTAAACCCACCATATTTGTATGACCGCATCTCGAATGTGCTACTAAATGACCTTAAACTCCAACATCAAAACATTCCTCCTCTTCTTTTTCGATCGGCTCCACGACGTTTATCGGCACCTTTATGTCTTTCCTTCATCTGTCGTTCCCTCCCACCAGTATAACCGGCTCTGTCAAAATTTTTAAACCTTCTGAATACCCGACCTCTACCATTATTTATAGTACTGTTACTATCGTTATTATTACTGCCTTCAACATTCCCCGCATTTCTGCCTTCATCCTCTCGAACATCTGGCACATCAGTTGACCCCACTCCCTTCTCTTGCGTTTTGAAATTTCGTTTCCAGTTACGTTTTCCATGTCCAGAATGCGACTGGTTTTCTTCTGTAAGTATTTCGTTGCTTTTTTCTTCTCCATCTTCCTCAGGAACTTCTCTATTTCGATTCGGCTCCACTCCACGCAAGATTTCTTCGGGAGCTGACTCACTTCTTAAATCAGATAATTACTTTTTCCTTACCAGTAAATAGGCATTCACACTGATTAAAATTTGTGGGTGATTACGAATAATAACTATACAAAACTTACTGGACATCTACACTGTACGAGCGATGATCGTCTGTTGTATCGTCATATTCGTCTTCGTAAACATCCCAGGGCGAAGAAGATTCCCCCTCGTATACATATTTTTCATAAGTTGGTCTAAGTGCAACTTTTTCAGATTCAGGAACATAAAACTTCTCAGCGCTCGTCACACTAAAAAGCAAAATGACTTACTCGCGATGTAAATGAAGAAAGTTAAACAAATCTAAATCTAGAAGTACTAAGAAGAAAAAAATTAAATGAAGACTAACAGCTTAATAAGCTTCTTTTCTTGTGCCTCTTTTCTTTCCTTCTCCCTCTCAGTACTCTGTAGTTTCAGACCTGCAAGAATATTTTCCAGCTCCTCTCTGCTAGACTTTTCTTCCAGTCCTTTTCCATTCCTGGTCGATTTGTTATCAAAAACAGTTCTTTTAACAACTGGTTTCATACATATCAATCCTTTGCTAGAAACGTCTGGTACTTCACTGGAAGGCTCTTTAATCAGCTTACTTCCATCGATATTTTTGGAGCCTAGAGGAGTCTTTTTTCTATAGAAAAAAACAATGGTCGAAAATCCGATTAATAAAAAATTCAAAAAAAATTGTCTTTTTTACGTTCGACTATTTCCCTGCTGAAGAAAAAACTAAAAAGAAAAAACGTAAACCGTGCCTCAAAAGGAATCATAAAAACTTGAATATGACAGACTATTGTACGCCAAAAGTCATAAAAGATATTAGATGTTGATCAAATTTTTTAACGGATAATGGGGAATTATGCACGCATCGCGTGTTTAGCAATCCACATATCGACTAAAAAGATGTGGCATTTAAAAAGCAGCAACGATTAGCGTCTCGCAACTCAAAATGTAGAAAAAAGTAACAAGCACTGGTGAAACCACTAATCAACCAGTACATAGTTTCGCTTCTTTTGTTGAACGACTAAAATGACGGTGTTGTTTGAAAAACAAAAAAATAAACCAGCGGAACTTGACCAATCTTAACTTTTGACGTGTCCCTGATGCTAAGAAAACCACTTTGTGAAATCATGAATACAACAATTCGATAAAGTAGCAAAAATGAGAGAAAGATTGAGAAGTAACATGCTGAAATGGGATTACTCATCCTATTATAATAAAATTTCCTCTACTACATATAGACAAGTTAGATTCCAACAATATAAATTTAATAGCAATAAATTTGGCTCTAAAATTTTTAAGTAGGTTTTTAAGTGACGAAACAAATTATCGCACGCACCAAATGAAAAATTCATGACATAAGGAAACGCAAAGAAGGCAAAAAATAACGATTTTTCCAACAAATGCTTTTCTTCGTTTGAAAGCAGAAATATTTTAAAGTACGGTACTAAAGTTTTAGCGACAACTGAAAACACAACCTTATCTTTACTTCGCCACTAAGTCATTCAATAATTTACAAAATGCCAACCAAAGACTGGTTCAAAAGATACATACTTGATATTCTTACCGCCTTCTAAGTCCACCACAAATTTACCCAAAAATTTTGGATCCAATTCTACAGCGCATCTGTATCTGTTCTAGAGATAAAGATTAACCATTTAATGTAATACAATTCTACAGTTTGTAATTTAATCAAAAAGACAAATATAACGAACGGACAGAAGCAGTTGCTTGCAGTGCTATTCACTGAAATTACTGAAGAGACTACCCTCAATTCTACCCCTCCTTTCTTAACATCGAAAAAAATTTTGCTTAACAAGAGAAAATATTTTATACCAGTGTCTCCATCCGTCATCAACGGACAATTTCGGGCAGTTAGTTCAAAGTCCATTAAGGCCTGAAGGTCCAAAGGTAACAAGGCCGTGTCAAGCAACGCATTAGTGACTTTTTCAAAGTCATACCCGTAATGTCGCAAAGAAAGCTAGAAAACGAGAAATTAAAAAATACGCCATAAAGGAGAAATAAAAAATAAAAGCTTGCTCAAGCCATGACATACGTAAGTTTGAGGATTTTCACTTATCTCAAAACGACTTTTTGGTCTGAAATGGTGAAAATTACATGTATAAACTCTCGTGAATAATGAGGCAAAAGTTCAACAAGGTTCTCTATCTGTGAAGCCACTGTAAGGCTTTCCGGCAGTCCAAGACGCTAAAAAAATCATAATGTGGAAACCGTAACGGCAATGTAATAGCTACTGCTCTTTTAGACTTTATAATTACCTACAGCAAGCACGCCTTTATCCCCTAATTGTGTTACAATAGCCTCCTTTTGTTTCGACATTATTCCCCCTAGCGTTTCTGTGACAGTACTTTTATTTGTACCATGTAAAGGTAGGGATGAAACTATGCTTTCGACAGGATACCGCAGATTATAGTAAAATATAAACCTATAACGAAAAAAAATTTATGCAAAATTTCCAAAAAAATGATGCACTGCAGAAGAAACAATTGCTAAAGCTTACTTTTCGCAACACAGTGCGTTCTGTAAAATAACAAACGATCTCTCATCATCATCCTGGAAAGTATGCAAGAAATGAAAAGCCCAAAATGCCGCGTCTCGCAGATAATCTAATACGGAAAGCGAATCACTAAATTATACGGATAAGCTACGAAACTGCTATCATAAAAAAAATTCTAGAGTGGTATTACAAATACATCACAAACTGACCTATTTGTGGAGTTAGACGCAACGTATGAGAGGTGAAACTCCAACTGCGGAGCAACAACCTCCTCCGCGGCTTCAATTAGGGTAGGAATACTGAAAAAATGCAATAAGCAAATTTGACTAATAAAACGTTTTTAATCTGGCCAGAATATTCAGAACAACTCGTAAAAATACTGGGTAAATCTAGTTTTCTTCAAGTAGGGTATGAGCTTAAACGATAAGAATAGGTAAAACCTGATACAAAAGTTGAAGCTCGCATCTCTTATTGGAACAGACGTTTCACAAGAAGATATTAAACGAGGTACTGCATATAATACATCAACATATAAAGCCAGTAAGGAATCCAGCTCCTCATATCCCCTATTATCACCTGACATTGACTGAGATAATTTCCTCAGTTCACTTGAAGCAGCAGAAAGATACTGTAAAAACCCTGGTCCACCACAGCAAGAAATGACAAAAGCAGCAGTATAAATGAAACGATTATAAGTAAAGCCAACGTTTGAGAGAGTGACAACTTTATCCGCTACGTCCTTCAAATACTTTGATTCTCTACCGACTGTCCCTTCAATAATACGTCGTACACCAGCTTCATTATCTTTCCAGTAAACAGAAATTATATTTAAAAGCCTTTCGACAGTAAAGATATGATTGTCGTAAATTGTCCGTTTGAAGAAGAGCTCACTAACTTCCTTCTTAAAAGCTCCATTATATCATAAAACTTCAGAAAAGTATACAAAAAAAATTGATATTTAAAGAAACGTTCCAAAAAGTTTTTAATTATTTAAAATGACAACGAATTAAAATTTATAACATTATTCTCTTTGTGAATCGACGCCCGGCAAAGAAGAAGGAAAATTTTCCGGTACATGTCTGTAGCAACCGAACTTACTGAAGCATCACTGCCAAAATATAACCTTGTTTGATCAACTTCCCAAAACCTGTAAAAAGTTATTATATTGTAAGAAAACTGCTCTACTGCTATGTTATCTATACTTATTCGTTGCAAAACTATGAGAAGAAAAAAATCAGAACTTTGGAAAAACCGTTTACCTAGGAAATTCTTCCAAAAAAGAGTCCAAAAATAAAATAATTTTTGGATCTTCAATCAATTTCGCCCAAAAAACGTCAAACGGAAGAACAATTAAAGAGTTCAAAACACTAATTCCATGTCGCCACCATTTCACCCAGTGCTCGCGTTCAGTTACTGAACCAGATTGCAACACTGGAAGTTTGAAGAAGTCGAACTTGACTACCTAAAGGAAAAACCACAAGAATCAGCAAATAAGCCTCTTAGAGCACTGAAAGATGAATGAAATCTCAATAACAGTTTATTGCCTCACTGATGCCATATACTGTACTAAGAAAATTCCTGATCAGGTTAAGGTAAAAAGTGGAAATCAACTCAGAAGTTACCTCCTGCACCATTAAATACGCACACAATCCTGTATCAAAAAAAAAGAAAAGCAGCATACCTTCCTGCTTTCAACTGCAGCCATTTTATCTCGTTACCAAAACTTACTTCTTGCCCAATGTAATCCGAAAGCTTAGCACATACACATCTGCAAATGTCCAAACCTTGAAAACAACTTGAAAATAAATGCAACGTTAGCAGAATTTTGGTAGCGTTTTGCACCTCATTCACTTTCAGACATACATTAAATCCTACTGTAAAAAAGCGCATCAGCTACTGTAATGATGACGAAGATTTGCTAGCAGATGTTTCTAATGGCTTCTAAATTTTTTAAAATATACGAGACAACTTGTTAAAACAACTCCTCCAAGTCAAACTGTATGGTGTTAATCTTGTAACCTCGATTTAATGAGAAAATCAGTGTGCACAATCATTATAAACCTTATATTAACACTATTATATTCACATTTTAAGAGTCTGCAAAAACAACAAACTTAATAGGATAAAAACAACAAATAACAAGCAAAACTCAAAAGGCCAAAATACTAGTAAGAGGGACAATAAGATAACAAAATCATTTCAAATTGGAGGCCACGAAAGCTGGATAACATCGTGAAGAGAAACAGGCACCCAGTCAAGATATTCATGAAGCAAAAACTCGGCATTTTCTTTCCAGATTTCAATGAGACGAGCTCTGGTAGTAACCTGAAAGAACCTCATACATCAAAACAGGATTTTTTAACTAAGCACAAAGTACTATTTAAAAAAAACCTCCGACCAAAATCATTATTTTGCGACAAAAACACACTTTTTTACAGCGACGTTCTCAACTTATGAACCAGAAAAAACAAAATCCAACCTCAAATTTTATCAGTACATTTAGTAATTTTTCAGTTCGCCGTTGCAACTTCGCCCATGGTTTGAACATAGTAGACGGAGAAGCCAATAACTTATCGGAATAAGCACGGAGTGACGGACACACAGATCCATCCAGAAAGAATTTAGCAAATGCGCGGTACAAATTTAAATCTTCATGAAGTGGTCTGTCCACAAAACCCAAGCTCCAATTTCGGTCTCGAAAATCACATTTCTCTTTGATGATTACAAGGCCCTTTTCCAGATCGTACCTTAACTCTTGCTTTATGCAGTAACAAGATAATACTAGAGAAAATATAAACAAGATTTAAAATATTTTACTCGAAACAGACTTAAAAACGTTCAAAATTTTTGAGACCAAGTTAAATTCAATGAATAAAAGCCCATCTTTTCATAGTTTAATATGTGTCAAACTTATTCACCTTGGTTCCGCTCCTTTAATACTAGTAAACTGACAATAAGACGGTGCAAGTTGCGGCAACCAATCTGGTTCTACCGTTACTATATTTCGCATACACTTCTTACCATTCACCTGCAAGTGATCAATCCATTATTAAGATGTCAGTCTTGCAAAGGAAACGGTTCTATCAATTAAAGATTGTCACAAAGAAACCAGGGGTTACCTCAACTATATCCAAATACAACACCCAATCTGGCTGGTCTTTGTATAAAACAGAGCTGGCATCGATAAATACATAGTCCTAAAAGACAACGAATATAGAAAAAGTTTACCACTACTACTACTAGACTGAAATTAAATCCTCCTCGCCAATAATCGTCCAAAAGAAAAATTATTTTCAAGACATTCAACTAACTTTCAGTCTCAGAGCCTCATACGCATTCTTTGGCACCTCTTCATCAGTGGCTGATCGATCAACCCTTCGAGCAATATTTTCTGTAAGAGATGCAACCACCATCTGACTGAAACGACACAGAAAACAGTCTTTGCTCATAGTTCAGAATAAGAATAAGAATCTGTCAAAAATACAAAAATATCACACCGCAACATCCTAAGCTGCCTTTCTTCTGGATAACACAAATGAGGGTCGATGACAAGAGGCTTTTCCAAAACACAATTAGTATTTATTAAGTTAGTTAACTGTTGCCTGATTTTCGCTACTTCTGTCAATGCCTTCTCCCTTACTCCAAATTCGATACAAGTTTCCTTAGAATTCTAAACGACAATGTAATAGAAAATACCGATAAATATTGTCCATGAAAAATAGACCAAAAATAAAAGACAAAGGCTAAAAGAAAAAAATTATGGTCTTTAGACTGTCTGCTTTTAAAAACACCTCATTTATAAGCTTTCTATTTTAGCCTTTCCTCTGCCATGTAGTTCCCGTTTAAAAAAGTAAGTGATAAAAACGATCCGTCAGAACTGCCACCGGCATAAATTGAGAAAAATACTCACAACGCCAAAAAATAAAAAAGCGTAACGAAAAGGATGACATTTACTCCCATTACTGCTTAAGGTAATAGAACCTTCTTTTACAGACTAAACCCACAGCTTTCTACACCCAAAAAATTGACCGTTAATTTTTTAAAATTAAATGTGATAAATTCACAATACCATTACTGCCTTCAAATACTTTTCCAAAAGAAAAATTCCCATCATATTAAGTAACCTCGTTAACTTCATAAGCTCTTTCAACTGAATACCTACTTTTCCCATATATAAAAATATTTTCAACATTATACTTTGAAAAAATAGTTCCACACAATCACGACTTACTAGACTCCTTAAAGCAGGCAACCTCAAAAAAAATTAAAAGACTAAAAACTACTATAAAAACTACGTAATATTATACCTATCCAATCCAGCTAGTTCCAATTATAGACTCACACTTCTCAAGAAAATGTAAAAGAAACTGTAAACAACAACCTTCTACTGAAGACATCCAAAATAATACAAACGTACCTTTTGCGTTTGGGCTCCTAAAACTGCTTTAAGTAGAACACTCAAGTCCCCAAATCTTTTAGAATGGCCTTGACCATTTAGTGCTCGCCTCATTTTCAACATTTCTAACATCTTACTCATCGTTTCTTCCTCCGTATCTCCCCTGAACTAGCAGTTTTATCAATAAAAATTAAAACATAGCAAAACCTCAAACTTCTCATAAAAAATAGTCAAAATTCATGGATTAGGATGTCGCAAAAGCTCTTCCGTACTTTTTTTGATCGTTCCGTTAAGTGATTTAGAATAGAACAGTCATACTTCAAACCAAATACTTCTACCAGTAGTAGTGACACACAGTGTTTCGCGTTCCACTTGAATAAAGACCCTCCCCTTCGTACACGAAACACTGATGTCAATAAATTTTAAAGAAATCTTCACATCAATTTAATATAATCTTTGAAAAAAAAGGAAAGTTAAGATGTTTATAGTATACTTTAATGAATAAACTGGAATAAGAGGTTCTCGAACAGAGAGAGCAGCAACCAAGCAGCATGCATAGGGCAAAAGGTCATTCTGTTTTGCCATAACAAGAATTTTAGCGTAACTCGGAGCCAGAGGAAATAATGACAAAGTTTTACCAAGCGAACTGATTCTTGCTTCCTCCTCAAAAAAAAAAAAAAAAAAAAAGAAAATGAAAAAAATGTCGGTCATTCATTCAATTCCTAACCCCACATTCGGCAAAAGTTTGCTGTAACCAAAAAGTTCTGAATTACAACTGCAACGATAAAAATCCTTATACTTTTTATAAATCACCAGAAGTTTTCTTCTAAAGTTAAAGAATCGAATATATTCAAGTGATTTATTACTGTCCAAACACATCCAACTGATTCCCTACAGTGAAAGAACAAAAAAGCAGAAGCTAACTAGTAAAGTCTTACTACTCCTTTCTTAGTAGTAATTTCTAACGCACCCAAACGCAAAAGCCGTTCCTCCGCCTCTCGTAAGGAGTCACTGTCAGGTTTCGACGGAAAAGGAAAATTTGCAACCTATATTATCTTTTTTTATTTAAATCATAACAATGCTGAAAAATCTTCACTTGCAAATAAATTCTTAATTACGAAAATAGTTGATTCTGAAAAGCGAAATTGTACCTTAGTTATATTCATTGATTTCATATGCAAAACAAGTTGGTCAACTGGTTTGCTGAGTATTTCAGGCTCACTATATTTTGCAAGATCCGTATACAACTGACGGGAATAGAGCCTGAAAAATAAATAAGCTCCAACAATAAGAAGACGAGATCAAAGCACGCTGCAATTAAAAAACCTCTTTCAACCCCTCAGCCCAAAAAAAAAATTCCTAGCGAAAAACAAACCTATGAGCCTCTCCACTTTGAACACGACCAGCTCGACCCATTCTCTGATCAGCAGAAGCTTGAGAGATCCATTTTATACAAAATTTAGAAACTCCTGTGATAGGATCAAAAAGTCTGCGTTTTTCTCGTCCACTATCAACAACATAACGCACGTTAGGTATAGTTAATGATGTTTCCGCCACATTTGTCGCAATAACACATCCTCTAAAAACACTAATGCCAAGGAAATAAACACTCAAATAGGAATAGAAATTCTCTTCAAAGATCATTATAAAAACTTTGAATCATCGTTAATAAGAAACCTGCAATTTTCAGGGACAGGAACGAAAATACGCTTCTGTTTCTCGCTCGACAGCAGAGAGTAGAGGGGAAGACAAAAAAGAGGATTAGTATTACTGTTAAATGGTTGAAAAGCAAATTCCGGAGCAGTGAACTAAAAAGAAGTTTTGAAAACAGAACTTGAAGAGCTTAGTTGCTGCATAAACAACAAAAATTTCGCTCAGTCTAAACCACCTTATAACCTTCAAACTCCGGATCTTCAACATCTGTATCTTCATAATAATCCATACGATGGAGCTCCTCCTCAACACTGTAATCGTCCAATCTTGGCCCTTTCGCATTACCTTTCACTTTCCTTTTAGTTCTTTTCCTCGTAAAACTTTTTCTAGAGCAATAAAATATTATTAGTTTGACAGTGTCAATTTAGCCTTTTCTCTGAGTTGAAGGATAAAGAATACCTCATAGGATACCGTCCTTCGAGCCAACTTTGAAGAGTCTCAACCTGCAATTAATTGAAATAATTCTAGAAAATTTCTAGTTTTTTGAAGTATTAGAGCATGTTCTTCAACTTTTCTTAACTTGTTGCTCTCTTTAATGCTTGAAAATCTTGCGACCAATTCCAGTCAAATCTCCTCCTCTCCTCATTACCTACGCTTATTTCCATCTGTAAGTGTATTCTTACAGTTTTTTAAAAGCATTGTAGAAAAACGTAAAACTGCCCAATGTATTAACCTAAGTCCAAATCTTCCATTGGATTTAAACCTGTTTCGCCGTGTAGCTGTTAAGTTTTAAAAACCATGAGGACACTCATAAAAACTATTAGGAACCTTTTATTACCATTTCTGGCTTATGAAGCTTAAATCGCTCAGGTACAAAACAATGGTCTAGATTTAAAAAATAGAAAGGGTCTGTAATCCTACTTCCAAACGGCCTGTCAGAAAGACAAGAATTGTGCCGGGTGGCTTATTTTCATGAATCTCGCAGACTTTTATAAATGCGGCTTCCATGTAATTATCTGGAGTATGACGTTCAAAATACGGTACAACAGGAAACTGCCTAGCATCCACCTTCAAAACCCTGGGAGGGCTAATGGGAAACAATCTGCAGAAAATTTGGCAATTACCCATCAAAAAAATAACTCAGCGTAGGATGAAAGAAACTCTAATACAGAATAAAAATAGCGTCTAAAACCCAACGAATACTATCTCATAATAGCTGAACGTGGCCCATCGCGTAAACTTACACTTTCTGAGTAAAGTCAGATAAGCGCAAAGTAGCACTCATAATAATAAATTTAAGAGGATTAAATGATTTTGCTCTGAGCGGTGCAATACGAGATAATAGTCCAATTAATACATCACTGTACATTGACCTTTCATGAGCCTCATCTGAAAAGCATTTAACAAGGTAGAGGACAGTACAAACGAATGCATAAGAGCTTAGATACAGACAATAATAAAGGGATAACCATTGTATCAGAACTACCACTAACTTTTATAATAATATAAAAGTAAGTTCACCGATAATAATGACTGAATAAGCTGAAAGTAAAATGTCTTTCTGTAACTCCTTCATCAAAACTCCATCTGTGAGAAATAAAATCCGAGTTTTCTCAGTGCGATTCCCTTCATATCTGATCTGCAAACACTCTATTTATTTCCAGCTTTCAGTGCTGAAGATAAATTCATTTGATCACCTGGTAAGAAACAACTTCTGGCTTGCACAATTCGTAACTAACTCTGGCAGCCATACTTATAGCTGCTACCCTTCGCGGTTCGGTGATACCAATAAGCTTTTCATTCGTCGTATAACCTGCTTCATAAAGAAACTGAGGTAACTGGGTTGTCTTCCCCGAACCAGTTTCTCCACAGATAATAAGTGACTAAAGTAAACTAACATGCTACTAAAGAATCTGCATACAGTAAATTATAAAAACAACTACCGTATTTTCATTCACAGCCTCAACGATTGCCTGTTCTTCTTCGAAAATAGGAAGCTTTGCTCTCTTTTTCTGAATTTCGTCAGTTCTTTCAACGAAAATCTTTTCTCGAAACATCGTCCGAACGTCGGCGTGTTCTTCGGTGATATTTTTTTCTTTACCAACTGTTTTAATCTCGTCCTCTGTTCCCGTCATTGTGGTGCCTTAAACGTAATGTCTACTACAACGGCAAATTATAAAGGTAAAATTATCCCAAAAAATTACTAAAACTTTCCAAAATATCATATGGAGCAGTAACCGTAAGATTTCTCAAAAAGCGTCTAGCAACTTCCTCTACATCGTTTCACTAATATCTTTATTTCTTAACTTTTAATAGCTTCTTAGCAAATAAAATCTGCGATTTTTTAAATTAAATTTGTATTTAAGACAGAGGGAAAATACAGTCTCAAGAGTTATTCGAAGCTACACATTTTCTAACTTGATTCTGCCGTTTCAACTTCCTCGATACCAGCGCCTTCCTCATCCACAGCTGCAGGTACTATAGAAATTACTTCGTCTAATTTGCTAGCTTTCCCACCTTCATCTTCTGCTGATTCAAAAGCAGATTTTTCAACTCCCGAAGTAGATGCGCCGACATTAATCTGGGAATTCCAAATATAAAAACACCAAAAACCCAAGTTTCAAAATCAAAGACTTGACCAAAAGTCATCAAAGTTTAATGACTTAGTAACTACAAGCTTTAAGCCATTTTTGATTTTAAAAAAACCAGCAAATCCATTACTTCTTCATCTCCACTTTCACTGTCGGTTTCGTAATAACCTGTTTGCTGTTTTCTTTTTTCGTTGACATGGAACCGAAGATCACTTCCAGCTAAACCTTTCAGTTTCTTTGGAAAATGAGG
>UXUI01007304.1:5290-17917 GCA_900576705.1 Enterobius vermicularis | reverse complement strand
CTGTACTGCTACTCATATAACAGTAACAGGTGCCTTGTCGGGATTCTGGCAGCATATAGATGCGCATGTAAGCACCTACTTGTAGCAAAGGGATTTTAGAGAGTCTTGACCTCCACCTCTTTAGGTCAAATAAGAAACTGAAACTTAGATAATTAGTGAAGAATCTGTCTATCATGCTGTTGGTGACTGATGTTAACAGTTAACTTTTCTTTTTGGCAGAGTTTAAGCAGAGGGCTAGAAATGGTGACTGGACGTATCCTCCAATTTTTTTATGTTTTACGTAAACAACGTAATAGGTGAGTGTGACTCACGCGCATCTAAAGTCCACAAGAGGGGGATTATTCAAAGGTAGCTGGGTATCAGAAGGCTCTTATTGAAAAGTCAGATATCTTTTTCAGCAAAATGAAAACAGTTTATTGTAGTTAACTGTGATGCATTCTTGCTTCTCCTTCAGTACGTTTTTGTGCGGAGAGTTGAACATTAATTTGTTGTGTGGTTTCTGACCGCGAAAGAACCTGAAAAAATGATCTTATAATCACTAGATTTTTGACTTTGCTTTGCAATTTTTATTTAATGTCTTACAGTTTTGCTGTTTATTTGGAATGCAGATTGCTCAATTTGCAACTGTTGAGCAGATGATGAAACCAAGGCAATAATTCGGCTTTTTGTAAAAATTTTTATTTTTGAATTGTATGCTTGAAATTTTTTGCTTATTTTTAGTTATTTCAGCGTCAATATTCATAATGGATGACAAGAGTAGCCAGAAGAAACCATTCGCTCTTGATGAAAAGATGAAGCGGATGATTATGGATCTCCAGCGTCACTGGTTATCAGAATACCAACAGAGCAGAGAGAAGTTGCTTGTTGAAATAACGGAAAAGGTAGGAGGACGCTACTTTCAAAATTTCAGTCCAAGTAGAATGAATCTAGTCGTAAAATAAAGTGCCGTTAGTTTAACGAAGGGATCACAAGTTTTTTTGTAAACTGAAGGGATATAGATTTGCCTCTTTATGGAGGCAGATGTGGGATGAAACTTCCCTCCAGATTCCAATACAGACACTGCCGGTCGCAATTTAGATAAGCACCTATGAATTGGTTTTGAAATTATTCTGTTCTTTATTAGCTGTTAGGCTCGTCAGAATAAAGTTTTCTTTTTAGTTGCACCAGGAGTTCTTATCTGACCAGCAGAAAAATCGGACAGAATTGTTAACGCAATTCAAGGAAGAGCTGGATACAACGAGGTTAAAATGCTTGTTTCAGTCCCGCGTCTTGTTTAATTCAGAATAATTTTTCCTAATATAATTTTTTTCAATTTTCAAAGACTAACTTTTTTGTTTGCATTTCTTCTAGTCTCATTGGCTATATGCTTTTCCCCTCTCAAGACGGGGGTTTTTGTCTATAAATTAATAGGTTAAATGTTTTGGTTGACCTTCATGGTCATGGGTGTTTTGACGATACAGTTGGGCTGACTCACGGATTTTTTCCTTGCTAGAGAATCGTTTTTTTTTTGTGCTATTTGATCTTACTGAAAGGTTTTTTATTGTGACCTTGTGCACAACATTTTGCAGGGCAGAACTGGAGCAAAAATACCGTGAATCGTTAGATGCAGAACTTTCAAAAATGGAAGAGAAGCATCAGAAGGAGGTTTCAGCGTTGAAAAAAAAGCAATGGTAGGGTTACAAGTAAAAGCTAGATATTGGCAAAGCTACATAATTTAAAATTTAAGGTAGTGCTGGTAAACGTTGAGCAGTATGTTTTATCAAACGTTTAAATTTCCTTTTAGGTGTTGGCAGTGCGAACAGGAAGCTATCTATCACTGTTGTTGGAATACTGCATACTGTAGCGTGCAATGTCAGCAGAACCATTGGCCCGCACATCGCAAATATTGTCGACGTAAGAAACAGAATCAGAACGCTCCAGGCGCTTCTCAGTCCCAGCAGTGATTGTGCTGATCTTTGTATATATAAGTTTCTCATTAATTTTTGAGCCTATGGTTCTATATAATCAGTTATTTTTCATTACTTATTTTTAAGTGTTCTGATTTTTCCGCGGGTTTTTTATTTAGCAACCGCTGCGTTCGTGCCGTTTTGCGTTGGTAATTGTTATTTTGTTTAATTCAGTTACGTTCATGTTTTATGGCCACTGAGTCAGGAATAGAATCCAGGATGACCTGCGTTGAGGTTTGATAAGAGCAAAAATTTTTTTGCTTAAATGTTTCTTCAGGTTGACTATATAATTAACACAGTCTTTAATCATTTAGTGTTTCTAGACTCATGTTTCGCTGTCGATTGTACGCGCTGAATTGCCTGGCTTTATTTGGGGTTATCATTGTTTACTAGAAGTTAATGTGAGTTCGTAATCTGTCATGTTGAGTTTTGGGGACCGTCCTTTTGGCTGGACGTTTACGATTTTTTGGCGCTTGGAGGAATGTTAATGTTTAATAATAACCGGGACTGTATAACACGCGGTTCGGCGTTGGTTGTCTGTTTAAGTTATTTACAGGGAATGAATTTCCAGAGGATTTTTGGATCGTAAGAGTAGGTCATCGTTGCTATGTGGCCAGTAATTGTTGTTTGGCTTATTGTTTGGAAGTTGTATATTTTTTACTGATGTTCCTACATTTTTGCAATATTTAACGGTCAATTTTTAGATTTTCAATGTCAATAACTTTTGAAAAATGTTACTGCCCGACGTAGTTCCACTGGGTTTTCAACTTTATTGAAGGCGAATTATTGTTTTGTTAAAAGAATTGTTTTTAGTACTGTCGTATAAATTTGATTCAGTTCATTGAATTAAAGAAATTCTAGATTGTACTTCTGCTAACAGATCTTTTTTTTTTTCTTTGTTATTGTTTAATTCCAAATCTTTTTTTATCGTTGTTGTAAGCCATATTTATCGTCGCAGTGTAGCACATTTTCTCGGCAGAGAGACTTTAAAATGGTGTGGAGGGGGAAGCCAGTGCCATTAAGAGCACATACTTTCTGATACTTGGCTGACAGATTGATGACAAGTGCTTGAAAAACATTTGTCAGTTGGTGAGGCTGTCGCCGTAATGGATTTTACTCCAATCGCCTTACCGGTTGCATTGGAAGCTTTTGCAGCATTTGGTTCCCTTAAACAGTATAAGCGCGCTTTAAAGGCATGTGTCGTTCCTGACTCCTTGCTTTGTTGGTTGCTCTAATACCTAGTAAGATCGTTCTTTAGCAGATCATCCTTCCGTTCGAGACGTCCCATTTTGATTGCCACTATGCTTTACTTCCAATTCTACGGTTACAGACAAAACTGTCTGTGGCCGTCATGGCGAAGAATTTGCGACCGTTCTTGCAGCAATTAGGAAGTTGAAATTCAACTCTATCCCAACAAACCACTCCTACTGTTGTTGTGGTCCAGAGTCAGTAATGTCTCTCCAATTTAACTTAAAGCTACGTCTGTAGGCTTTGAAGCACAACTTCCATCCCTGTAGAGTTGTCTTTCGTTCTCTAACTCCACAAAAAATCACCACTAAAGAACTTAACTCATTTATTCAATACAACGGAAAAGAATACTATATACACCTTAGCATGAAGACCAATTTTGCTTTTTATAAAGTCGCCATTTTCCAGTTGTCATCAAACCTGCAAAAACTGAAAGTTTATACAGTCAGCTTACCCCCACTCACAAAAAGTAAGATGAAGGAACCTATCCGCAAAATCAGAAGTATGAAACAATTAGAATGAATTAGGAAACAAAGGTAGGAACGTCCAGTTCCCGACTATTTCAGTTGCTAACAAAAGGATTTTCAAAGTAAACAATTATAAAGCAAGGTACCAAGTGATGAGACTTTAGATACATAAATTTAAAGTATACTACACCCTGAAGATGAGGTAACAAATTTCAATGCAAAATATTTTTAAACTTTGAAAGCAAATGACTTCATAAAAGACTGCCAGTAACCTGCCGAAGCAACTTTGATTTCTAGTAAATCAGAAATTCTCAACTCCTAAGTGTTTTCCTTTTCATCAAGATATTCTGAATATTTTAGGAATTAAAAAATATAATAGAAAACTAGGAATGACGAGCTACACATCGAGTATTGAAACAAGAAAGAAAAAAAACAAAAGCGTGTTGGAACCAAAGATCTAAGCAAACTTCCACACACACAAGGAAAGACCGGGACACATAAGAAAGGAAGTATTCTATTAACGCTTATCAATAAAAAAAAAAATTCTGGTCACAACTGCAATTTATTAAAGACACAGACATGCACTTACAAATATTACAAATAATAAAAGAAATTATTGCTGTGATTGAGGGGCTCCAGGAGCATTCTGATTTTGCTTCTTGCGCCTACAGAACTTACGATGAGTTGCCCAGTGACTCTGCTGGCATTCCACGCTACAATAAGCAGTATTCCAACAACAGTGATAAATTGCCTCTTGTTCACACTGCCAACACCTAAACAGCTTGTTTGTCACCAAAAAACTAAACTTAACCTAGGCTGGCAACAGATGTCGCTTTTCCCCAGCGGTTACAACCATATCACAAAAAAATCACATAGGCAGAAAAACCAAATACAGTGTTAAGAGTGAAATCTATTAGGGAGCGAATAAATGCTTCCAGTGCTGCTGCCTTTATTATATAGAAAGAACCTTACCACTGCTTTTTCTTTAAAGCTGATATATCCTTTCTGTGCTTTTCTTGCATTTTTGCCAACTCAGTTTTCAGAGATTCACGGTATTTCTGTTCTAGCTCGGCTCTGAAAAGTGCCTTATGATATATATAAATAATCCGCAACTAAATCAGTTTACTACTGCAGCCTGGTAAACAAACCAAAGCCTTCCTTCTTTCTAACCGTACGTAAACCAAGTACAAAACTTTCTGCTCAAAACAAAAGTTTCCAATTCAAATTTATTGATTTAAAAAAAATACAAAGAACAGTGAAACTAAAGGTTAGCCTAGTATCCGGGCAGACAAATATACGTTCTATACTATATCCAGTTATGATACAATTTGAAGCAGAGAAACCAGATTCCCTTTCATACATTAAAAAATTACGCTAACTAACCTTGTAGTATCAAGTTCTTCCTTGAATTGAGTTAACAGCTCAGTGCGGATCTTTTGCTGGTCAGACAAGAATTCCTGATGCAGCTATAACAAAATTTCTACAACAACTACATCATCAAAAACAAAAAACAAGAAAATAATTACAAAGCGTATAACTTCCCAGTGATGAGAAATATAATAACTAGAAAACTACATCAAAAACGCTTTGCAATTCGATTATCTTCCAGTTCATACTGTTTAAAATAACCCACTACCAGTAATCAAAAGAACTATTATCTCAACTATACTTGAAAGAATTGCCAATGGGGGGAACGTGCAGAATGAAACTTTTTTGATTTTCAGACGCAGTATGTGAAGAATGACTAGTAACTACCTAGCCACTTCACAGAAAATGTAAATTTCTTGACCTGCAAGCAGTACTAGGGAACCCCTTTTTAAAGCCAGCTTTCCTCAATAACCAACTGGATACACCTACTGAACAAACCATGGATAGTTTTATCAACCAAAAAGCTAACCGTGAAACCCCACGCTTAAAAAAAAAACATACCCTTTCTGTCATTTCAACAAGGATTTTCTCCCTGCTTTGCTGATATTCTGTGAGCCAGTGTCGCTGCAAGTCCATAATCATTCTTTTCATCCTTTCATCAAGAACGAAGGGCTCCTTATGGATCTCTCCTTCAGCTTTCACAGCCATCATTTCTTCATCCATTGAAATATGCTATATTTGATTTCTCACACTGTTTGGTCACTCATAATCTGCTCCTTCAAACGCGATGGTAATGAATAAGCGCGACCAGATAATTCACGAGCTATAATGCGAGCTAGAGCGTTAAAAGACAACTGTGCTATTCGCTTGAACACCTGAATTCGGCAATATCGAAACAATCACGAAATCAGCTTTGTGCCCTTTTGCTTCCGAAAAAACTTTTGAATAGCATATAACGAAAAATTGGTATTTACTGACAAAGTCAATAACATTAAACAAAATAATTACAACCAAAATGAACATAGGTGGGGAGTGGCTTTTTTGTTCTTTAAACTCCAAAACATGTTTCACTCCAAACTTTCCTTGTGTCTTGTTCCGCACAAGCTCAGTCTTGCTCTTTCAGTTGAAAAAAAAAAATCCATTCCCAACTCTCAACGCAGTTTACTGTTATATAATCTGTTACCAGTTTTGAGTCAATGAGTCAAGCAAAGTACAATATGTCCCCCACAAAAAGTATAATCGAGAAGCTCACGACCCAAGAAATACACGTATTTCTTGGACCCATATATTCCTCTTTCCGTTCGCATATAAGAGTTATGCAATTATCGATGTGAAAACAGAAAGCAGCCTCTCAAGTAATGATGCAAAATCTCGTTCTTACACACGGTTTAGTGCCCACTCATTAGGACAAAGGCAGTAAGATTTAGCCCTAATACACTTTCTCCAGAGACTTGGACGAAAGGTGCCCCATCGAATGACTGCCGGGGACCATGCTTCTGTCTGGCCCCAGCATAGTTATAAAAACCGTTCAGAGCACGAAAGGCCTGAAAATGAAGACCAAAAATGCACTCCACCTCAACGATTCAGATTTTTGCCAAAAGTGTCGTCAAGCAACGTAAGACATAAGTAACTAATTAAGCATAAACATATTAGTATATACATATCATATATTAATATGAATTCAAATTTAAATATAAATGTAAATATAAATACGATTTATAAAGATATATATATCAGAGAATCTATTTTGAGTTTGATACAAAAGTTTTCCCCACAGGAAATGAACGGTCAACGATAACGTCGATGGATGACCGTCCGTAAAATGTTGGCTAGAATCCAAATTAGAGCAGTTGAATTTCTTGTTGTTCGTTCTAATTGCCATCTTCACAATATCGCACAAACAGTAGCTAAATATTAAAGAATCTTCAACCCTCAACACTTAGCTAAATGTTCCGTGAAAACGAACTGTATGACTGCTAGAAGAATTATACTTTTCAAAATTTGCGCTGTATGACACAGCTTCGTATATTTAAGCTGTCTGTATTCGCTGCACTGGAAAATTCTTTCCATCAAAGTTTCAAGTTAACTGCATTGTGATTTTAGAATGAGCAGTAAAGAAAAAGGAGCAGCAAAAATCCTACCAAATTTACAAATCATTCCGGTGAAAATGCCATCAACTTTACGGAGAACTAACATGCCAGCTTACTTGCTAAATATGCATCTCTTTCTTCCCAGTTTCAACGTTGACATGTTATGCCCCTAGCGCTAAAGCCAATTTAACGGACAAGTAGACTATATGTTATATAAATGGCACTTTCATGTTAAGTCGCACACTTTTCTCAGTCGACTTCTCAAATTTTTCTTGTTTTTTGCCCATCTGTAGCACTGAATAGAGGATTTTGAAATCGAAAGAATTTACCTCAAAAAGTATATATATAAGGGCCATTTCATACCAAATCGCACACTTATTTTCCTTCATACTTCAAAATTTTCTAAAATTTTGCTTATTAGTAGAGTGTAGGCCAGTACAGAAAAAGCCAAAAAAAACCTGAAAATGTAAATTCCCCGCCAAGTTACACCCCCTCAAAGTTGCCATTCCACCGCACAAGTTTGAACCTCGACCTCTCAGATTTTTTTCATCTTTTGCCTACTTGCAGCAACTGATACCGGATTTCAAAATCGAAAGATTTTACCTGGCGGCAAAGTTAGACTGTTCCAAAGTGCGCAAAAAAACGCAATTCACTCTCGAAATAGTCACTTTTAACAACCCGTGTCTCGAAGTTCGCAACGCATTTTTCTCATTTTTACTTTTTTTGACAGCTTATCTCCTGCAGATTCAGAAAAGTGTGCGATTTGACGCGGAACTGCCCATATATATAATGTATGTATGTGTCTCAACTGCGCTTATTTCTTAGCTCAGAACAACTGTTAACCTCCTGAAGGTTATAATTACAGAAGATAAACGTAGTTTCAAACTGATACCCAGTAAACTGATAATAAAAAAGTGACCAATTTATGGTAATTTTTTCGTCTTTCAAAAACTGGAATTTGATTATAAATCGTACAGAGCTGTCTACTGAAGAACTATTTTTCAAGACGCACTGAAGTTTTTACTCCTTTTTTTTTGTTCTTTTTGATGTAAGTTGTTATCGATGCTTTTGCAGAACACCTCACAGACAGTTTGTTGCCATATGGCAGTAAAAGAACTTTACACATTCAGACGAAAAATTTTACCCTTTTTTGAGTGTGTTGCGACCGCTCGCGAAAGCACCGGTCAATTCAAAGTTACTCTAGCTCCCTGAGGAGAAGCTCTCAAAAAGGCTGCAGAGTGACCACATGAGCAGACGGAAGCCAGGTATAAAAGATTTAATAACTAAGAAATTATTGAGTTTTCATTAGTTAATGCCTCTTTTATACCTGGCTTCCGTCTGCTCAGGTGGTCACTCTGCAGCCCCTTCGAGAGCTTCCCCTCAGGGAGCTAGAGTGACTTTAAATCGATCCTACTGTGCTTTCTGCGAGCGGTCACGACACTGGGGAGACGAGGCGGACCGAGACGCTTCAGCTGAGACAATTAATATATTACGCTGGACTTCAGAGGACTTATTTATCGGTGAATAGGAAGATTAGGATGAGTAAGAATACTAATAGAATGAATAATGAAAACAACAGAACAATAAATTAGTACCGTAGCAAAAACGAGGATAAAACGTGGAAATACCAACAAATTTGTAGTAACAGTGAATATCAGACGTGTCAAACAGGTTGCAATTTCTTCTTTTTCTCCTTTCTTTTCTTGAAGTCATCCCCCTCTTTCTTTTCTTCCTTTGGTTTTCCTTTCTTGTTTTGGCGCTACTAAGAATGCTCCTAAATCTTTATGATTAGTTTAATTTGTCATTAATGAAATGAGTAATAAATGTATGGAAGCATGAACTTTGAACGAAACAAAGAACAAAAAATAAAACTAAAAATACTAAGTTGTCTGAAATGTCAGGAGATCTTTTATGATATTAAGTGCCTCTCTTCTCAAAATATGCTAGCCAGTCCCTCTTGTAAACCTGGCAATGTCGTAGCCATTCCTCCATACTGCTCAATGCCTTGAAAGACTCATTATAAGTATTATCATAATTAATACCATAGTTCCGACTAAAACAGAATATCCGGGTCTCCAATTATGATAAAGCCTTCCCTTGTCCTAGAAAGCGCAACTTTTGCTTTCCGCAAATCCAAGCCGAACCGCACATTTTGATCTGCTTTTCCTGCCTCTCACGCTACCACTTTCGCATCGATTACTGTACCTATCTTAGAGATCCTATTGAGGTTGAACCTGTCTTCATAAACCCTTTCCGCTCCTTCCAGTCGTTCCGCCGTAAATGTGATCACTGGAGGTCTGTACCTTACAAAATTTACTATCGATCTTATGATGAAGCTTTCGGCTCGTCTCTACAGTGTAGTCCGCGGCTTGGGTTGGGGCTCATAGCATGAACTGATCGATGATTTTATCGTAAAGTCTCCAAATAAAGGAGTATGGCGAACTCTTGTCCCTACCGTAGCCTTCTGATAGGATCTTATCCTAAACTTGTCAAACGGACTGAGATTTTCATTCCCATGTAACTGCATAATTACAGGGACTGCCCTCAAACACTCGTCATTCCTTGCATTGTCTACATCTAGTACCAATGTAATGTAACTTTTCGTCACCTGAGAAACTATGTAAATTATTTCTCCAGAAGTTTAATTGGTGTTGACCAAGAAAACGCCGTGGGTACTGATCTCGTACTCATTACAGAAACTAAAACTAATACCAAGAGTCTTATAAACTAATAAAAGTTCTGTTGAAACTGATCATTCTAGACAAATTCAAAGTCCTAAGCGCAATGAAACGAACGTAATAAATATAGCGAATAAAAAATAAAAGACGCGTAAAAATTGAAACAAACAAATTAACAAAGAGCGTAAATTGAAATAACCCTTTAAAAATTTGAAAGAAAAAATTTAAAATTATAAACGAACTTTAAAATATCGAAACGAAGCAAAGATTAAAAATAAACCTTGAACTCAAAAAAATAAAATAGTAATAATAATAATAATAACACACACACAAAAACTTCAAATGAACGATACGAATACTACTTTAGAAACGTAAATGAAGTGCTCAAACTTGAGAACTAAAAACTTTAAATAAAACTTTCAAAATTATATGAAATTTAAAATAGGAAAAACCAAAATTTCAAATGAGAACTTAGTTTCACAATCGCGAGATCAAAACGTTGGCTTCAGCTGGAAACAAAAAGTTCAACGGCCGCTCCATCGTTCTTTTGCTTGCCAGAGCCACTTTTGCCGCTCTTACATAACCGTTCTGATTTGCCTGAAGGGATTGCAGTTTTCCCAGTTTCCATTCTCTTCCTCGGAGATCTTTTTCTTTTATCAGCACGATGTCGCCTATTTTGGGTTTTCTTTGTGCTCTTTGCATCGCCGCTTATTGTTGAGTGCTTTGCCTTTCCTTTGGGCTCGTCAGATACTCCTCACAAAAGCATTTCCGATAGACTTCTACAGGGCCAGATTTCTTTTGTAAAAATTGAGGAATTCTTTGATCTTTTGAGGTGGCAAATAGTCTGGTTCCTGATGTGTTCCTACTGGTGGTATTCCCGTGGCTAGCCCCCTTGATAGAAAATCGAGCGGACTCAGAAGAGTCGCTGAGGGATTGTCATGTACATATGTTAAGGGCCTTGAATTGATTATTGCTGTCACCTCGTTTAGTAACGTTCTGGATTCTTCTAGCTTTAAAATTCTTCTCATTGTTTTTTGTTTTTTTAAGCGCTGATTTTACTACTTCAGTCAGCCTTTCATAGAATCTTCCTTGCAAAGGCGCATGTTCTGTTATAAACTTGCTGATAATGGCTTTGTTTGAGTAATAGGCACAAACGTCTTGATCGAGTACAGGTTGATTTCAGAGTTGTGTTAACATTTTACTAGCTGCCTTCAATTGCGTCGCATTATCCGAGTATATAACTTTTGGTTGTTCCCACATAGCTATAAATTTCTGAATACAAGTTCTAAATGTACGTTTCGCGTTATAAGGCAGGTAAATAAACATATCCGTTTCAAAATTGTTGTGTCATAGTCAGATCTCACTTACAGTGGTCAAAAAATGGTTTTGGTCAGTGATTTTAAATGGGACGCATTTTTACTTTTAAAAGTAAACACTGGTGCCATTTTAGATAACGCAAAGGGCATACCTTGATATTTTTTACAAATTATACATTGCCTTAGATATCTTTTAACTGTTGCTCTTCTCTTCGTTATCCGCCACCGCTGGCGAATCTAAGTTAATGTTGATTGTAACCCATATGCTTTAGTGCTTTGTGCGCTTCATCAATAATCAGTCTTGCAATTTGGCCATTGCGACTAATTAACGCTGGATATTTAGCCTTGTGCGGTAGATTCAGATTCTGATATCGTCCTGCACTCTTAAAGATTCCGTTATCCAGGTATAAGATCTAACTATATTTTCAGTTCATCCTTCGTCCCTTTAACTGTCGCCTCGATTTGTTTCTTGGACAGGTGTTGTTGTTCGACTTTGATGAGTAACTATTCGATGCATTGCTGTTCTTGCGCTCCGATATGTTCGTTGTCTTTAATGTGATCAAGTAGGTAACTTATTCGCGGATACTTTTCCTTGGTCCTTGATGATAGCTTCTTCCAAACTTTTAACTTGCTAACCTTAACAGATTCATATCCATTTTGACCTGGACCAATTTGAAAAGTCGGCTATATTGACTAACGTTGGTTGTTGTTCTATATTGGAAGCTTCTCTTTGATTTTCTTTTTGTTTCTCAATCAGTTCTTTGTCTTCATCGTATGCCAATTCCTGTGGCCGATAGTCTTCTGGTTCGGATAACCATTTGAGCTTAGTGTTTGTGTGTGCAAACTGTTCTAAACGTGTAGAATGCGCAAAAACATATTAGAAGTAGCAGTTTTATGTAATAATAATAGTAATAGTAATAATTAATAATAATAATACTAAATAATAGTAACAAATAACAATAACAATAAGAACATTAAATAATTAGTAATAATTACTAATTTATAATAATAACAAAATGTATAAACTGGCATACTACGGTGAATCAGATGAATATCTCGATGATTGGCATGAAGTACTCATCGTACCAGAGAAAAACAAACGTTTGCGAATTTTTATTTTTGTGTACACTGTACTCTAGAGTGATGATGTTAATTGCGCGGAAAATATTTGGCTGCTGTAGTACGCGATAATTCAAACAGCTTTTCTTCTTATGCAGAGAACAAGTCATATGCGCAGGTTTGACCTGGGAGGTATCCCGACTTTCAAACTGTTCATGCATTCGAACTTTTGTGGTTTCTAAACTTCTATATTTCCCTTTCTTGGTGGCAGTTTCGTGCTTTTCTTAACTTCCTTTCTTGCATTTATTAACTGCATAACAACTCTAAGGTTGCTCGTTTGCATCTTTGCTGACACTTTCTTTTCCACTGATATGTGCATCTGATATGGTTTAGTTAATTGTGGTTCAGTGGTCGGTAAGTGGAGTATTAACTGATACGGGCAGCATTTTCAAACT
>UXUI01007303.1:14556-33662 GCA_900576705.1 Enterobius vermicularis | reverse complement strand
AAAAAAAATGATAAACGTCACATGCATACGACTATACTCCACCGGACAAGCATTTTTAAACAATATTTTCGCCTAATTTCCAGTTGAACCACACAAAATGATCGGCCTCTCCACGCGTACCACCACCTTTTACGGATCATTGGCCAAAAAACAAACCAACCCATCCATCTCAAACATAATGTGTCCACACAAAAATCCGGCCTTACAACCTGCAGGCGTCCAAATTTAGAAGAATATCCGATATTTAAATAATTCTTCCTAAACTAGCATCTGAACAGATGCTCTGCCAAACATACAATAAAAATCAATAAACTTTTCAACTTTTATCAACAATAGGTAAAACCAATAAAGGACTTTAAGTAACAAACGCAACTCTTTTTTTCCTCTTTTCATCTGAACTGCTTGACAAATTTTTCATTTTAAAACAAAAATCTATCATCTTTTCCCATCCAACGACTACTTTTTTAAGCCGGAAATGGAAGTGAAAAAACGATGGATTGAAAATTTCAGTAAAACTCGAGGAACAAAATGTGCAAAAAGAGGAAACAAAAAGTGGAGAAATAACGCAAAGAAACTAGAGATCATACACCATTTTCGCTATAATTAGCTTAATAAATAGCTTTGGCTGATTAAGACGAACTAAAAAGTCACTTTAGCAACGCATTATAAACAAACATAGAAGCGTACTGGCAAAACATAGAAGTCCAAGCTCGAAACTCTAACTGAGATCAAGTAATTCAAAAAAATTTAAGAGTAAAAAGAAAAAAGAAATTCCCCAGTACAAAAGATGAAAGACAGAACATGATTTTATTGAGCCATAAGAATAGAAAGACGGCTCTACCAGCTTTTTTCAAATTACAACCGTTGAAATTCAATTTTAAATTGAGGTATTCGTCAAGACTAATACGGCTGAAGGAAAGTTGCCTCAAAAACTCACAAAATTGACGAAACTAAAACTGAAAAACAATTTGTGAGTCAAAACAATAATACCGTATTTACTCTTATGTAAACATTCAAAAAATTATGCAACTATACAAAAAAAAATTTAAAAGCATTTCTCTATATAACAGCGTTCATTCATTACATTATAACAGGTGCAATAGAGACTTAGTTCCTATTTACAGAAAATACCGCTGGTATCCTATCCAAAGCTTTGTACACTCTGAAGTGAACTTGAAGTGAATACCTGGTTTCATCAAAAATTAGAAAGAACTGAACTAATATATATCAAAATGTGCTGAGATTACGACAAATACCGCATCCCAAAGCAAATTCTTCACCCGTAGGAGGATGCGATATGCGCAAAGGACATGACCCTTCTAGTTGCAAACCTTTCGGTCCGGCTGGGCACTTGGGCAGTAAATTTTTAGGCAATCGCATAAGTCTCTGGAAGTCGTCGTGACATACAGCACAAAAATGAGTAGTTCCAAAGCTAAAAAATTCAAACTTCCGAGAAAATAAATATTTATTCAAAATTCAGAAATGATTATCAAATTTCCGATAAACTAGAAAAATAACGAACGTCTGCTCATAAAACACTTAATTTTAGAAAAATAAGCGACTGTTATTACGATAGCAAAACAAAAAAAAGTTAGAAGTTTTACCAAAAATAAACAGCTACTGAACAACAAAATCTGCATTTGTATTCTAAATATTCTACTCCGTGTCTGCCGCACACTTGAGCACGATTTACATCAGAACAAGCACCACACAACAACTCTGTCTCATTGAACTGCGAATAATCGAAAGCCTAAACTAGGCATAGATGAAAACACTAGAATATGGAGGATATAAGTCTGGAATCAGTCATGAAAACTACCTGTTGACAACGACTTTCGCCTCCGAAGTATGCCTTACCGCATTTAAAGCATAAGACGTAAACATAACGTTCCATCGCATAAGCCTCAGCATTCTGGTAAAAAGTGCTAAAATGCAAGACGCGTTTAACAGTTTTTACTTTGCCAAGTTCATAAAAGTTTCAATTATAAATTGCAGTGCAGAATAACCATCAACAGCGAAGAATAAATTGCTACTTGACAGCAGAAGTGCTCACTTCAAAAGAATACTATTCAGCCATGGAGAAACTTATATATAAACGAAGTCAGCTAGATTTGCAATCTTTACCTCTCTTTGGAAGTTACAGCTGGCGCGTTGAGCAGCCCATCGTATTCCAAACGTAAAAGAGCTTTCTTAACAACTTCCCCATGAAGAGCTTTTAGTGGGTTTAGAAGTTCATTGAGCGCAGAATGTTCAATCTACAGAAATAAATTCTAATCATACGTCCAAAATTATTATATAAAAAAGCAATCAATCTTGGCGTGCAAAAAATTAGAGCGGTTACTGAATGTATCAAAAAACAGCAACGATACTCATCAAAATTTTAAAAGATCAAGCTAATTGATGTGAAGTTGAAACCTACCTGTCGTTTGCATAAGGGACACTGCATAAACCTAAAATATATCCTCGGCCCACTCCAACGTCTTTCTAACACATTCTTTACGCACTGGAAGTGAAATATGTGCTTGCACTCCAGCTGAATACATGGAGCTCCTCCAAGCCGATCGGTAAAGCAAATAACGCATAAATCATCCGCATCCTGCCGAGAACCTAAAATTCAAATTGCAAATATAAACTCTAAAAATAAAACACAAAAACAATAAACAGCCTTTAAAAATCCAACAAACTAGTTTTGACTTACTTGAGTCCTTACAAATCATGCATGGAATGCACTCTTCTTCATTGGCAATACCTCCACAATAATGACCACAAATAAATTTCTTGTTACATGCAAGAGACTTTGACACTAAACAATCTGCATGATCGCAAACTCCCTCCTCAACCTATAAAACTGATAAAGATTTAATTTAGACTGGAAGAGAATTTTTAAAAATTACCAACCTAAAAACATTCAATTAATAACACAGCAACAAAAGTATAACTTAATGTTTTTAAACCCCCCTCTTAAATTTTATACCATTTTTTATCGGAACAAATCAGAAAGCATCACTTATTTCATTTCCATTCTCTATATCAAATTCTTAAAATAACCTTTAGAGTAATGTAATAAGTCTTTAATCTCCTTTGGAGAAAAAAGCATCAGTTTTTGCTGAAAAATCCTGTACACAGATAGAACAAAGCACAGAAATCTCTGCTTTCTTCAAGCAAGAGTCCTTAATTTCCATCTTTAAATTCATTAAAACCTGCTTCAGATGGGCAATTGAGATAAAAAAAAGTCAGAGTTATGTTCCTTTGAAAAGAACTTACTTGGGCTTCACTGTTTAGCTGGTTTCCACAAAACCTGCAGGATCCAAAAACTTTTGCCTTTTCGGCCGAGTGTAAAGTCCAAGAGTTTCTACCTAAACTTGAAGCAACGTTTTATGAAAAAATTACCGAGTTAAAAACTACCATTTTAACAAGTAATAACGAGCGATTCAACTGCATCATTTGTGGCAGGCTTGCCACTCACCAATAAAAATACAAGTTCAATGCGTCACAATCCTATGAATAAGTCTGTTCGAATAAAAAACTTGCTTGATAGTCTCAGTGTCGAAACAGTCTGATAAGCTCCATCTGTACAAGAATTATCAAACTCAATCATCCCGTTGAGAGCAGAAGTGTGGAACAAAATCTAAAAGAACTTGCAAAATAGAACTTATAAAACAAATGGTCATTGAACAAGGAAAAATCAAGAGCCACTAGGCTAAATAATGTTGACATCAAAATTGGGCGTCTCTCTCTGATAGATTTTTATGACCTCCGTAATCCAACTTCTTCTTGCTGGAAGTAGTTAATATATTCTCAATAGCTGCAGTTCGGCATCTCATTCTAGCATATTTAAAGTAGCCAGAAATTTTTTTCGTTTCACTGCTCCAAGTTGCAAAATCCACTACATTTTAATACATTTTCTACTGTTGCTGGTCAGCAATGCAAGAAGAAATCGAGTACTGAGGTATTTGGCGTTATTCACCTTGGAGACTTAACTACTTCTGACACAGGCTTTCTTGTTTCCGTTGCTGTGGTCAGCGTTAAAAAAAGATTTTTCAACTTTATGTTATATGAGAGATAGATGAAACATTAATGAAGCATTCAACTTGAGCGGAACCCCCCAGGAAGAAAAAGCAAGCTGTTTTAACACAGCTGTAATAAATTAGTACCAGAAGATTCGGTAAACGAAATCGAGTACAGCCTTCATGTACATTTAACTGTGGAGTAGCTGATGGCTTGTGTAAGAAGCGTAATTCGTGAGTGCTAAAAAGAAATCAATATATTCAATAATCACTTCAGCGGTTCCCGACATCATTAACACTAGATTTACCGATAACTATTTACTTTTTATCTAAAACATTTTTGAGATAAACTGCACACCAAAAAAGTACGAAAAACATCTACTACAAATAAAAAAACAGTACTTTAAATACCTACCGATTCCGCTTGTTCAGATGCAGTATTGTAAAGCATTCTTTACACAGTGTACATTCACAAACAGTGCACATTACTTCCGCCACAGTCTGACCGTCATCATGATTTTCGCAAAGATATTCAGCTTCTCTGTCTTTTTCGGCCTAAAAAAAAACAAGAGGTTTTTCAGAAAGTTTCATGTTTGCAGTACGTGAAAGAAACATAAATCTGGAAATAAAAAAAGTAGTCTGAAGAAAAGTAGTACTATTAAAAACCTGAAGAGCAAAGTTGAAGTACTAATACACTTTCCAAAAAAAATAAATTAAAGTTAAAACCTTCTGCTTCTGCCATGTTGGTGATAATTCCAACCAATCAGCACTTGTGATTACTGTTAAAGCAGCCGTTGAAAGCCAGAACTTATCAGACTTAAAAAATGCAGGTAAAACAGAGGTACTTTTCATCAAAGAAATTTGCCTGCCACGAGAAGATAACTTGTTCTTATCCATGTTCAGACATTTATTAAAATCTAATTTTGACAGTTCCATGATTCTTTCGGCGACTTCGGTTTTAATTGCTTCTTTCCATCGGTCATTTACACATCCGTCACTAAACAAGTTAAGGTCTTCTAGAAACGGAAAAGTTTAAAAAATTATTATGACTATAACGAAAACATTACAATGCCTTCATTAAATAACACTTTTCGTTAACTTTACCAAATAGAACGCCTTACCTCACGTCTCGCAGAAACTTTGAAACTAGCTTTGCTATTTCTACAGATGATGAGCGATCCATTCTCCAACTCGCTTCAGACTCGATGTTTTGCGTCTAAAGTTTCTAATTTCTTGTAGTAATCACCATAGTTCATCAAGTTAAAAATAGCTAGTAATAACAAAGAGTTAGTACTCATTATTTTTAAAATATTGTACCATAACAGTTGCGCTTTTGAGAGAGTGCGTTTTTCTATCTCGCAGTTGCAGGGATATTACTTTCGCAATTACAATGAGCAAATTTCTAACAAACTTTGAGAGGTCAACTGTCACTGGAGTGAAAAGGGATATGGAACGCTCTATTGTTTCAATAACCTGACATTGAACAACCTAAAAAATCAGTCAGTAGACTTAAAATACTTATCTGACAAAAAAATGGTCATTTTAAAAAAAGCAAAAAATGCAAAAATTAGAAAAAACACTAAATTATTAAATGAACTGAATTTAAAAAGAAAACAGTAGGAAAAAATACCGAAGGAGCAAAGATAAGTAGTTCGCTTAGTGCAATTAGCAGGTTACTATGAGCACCAAAAAGTTCAACGCCTTGCCGTGACGAACAAATTCTTACCAACATAAGCATCAAACCGCAAGCATACGAATAGTTAGTCTTCCTTCTTTGTTGGAGGTTAACTACTTCTCTACAAATCTTTGATTTTTAGAGCTCTTAAACACATTTTGAAAATCAAAGTTTACATCAGCGACTGCTACCCATTAGAGAAAAGTGCATAATCTTGGAAAAAGTTAAGATAGAACCTTTCCAAAGCAACTGCCATTTGAGAACAGACAAAGCTCTGTAAAGGAGGTAGCTGATCACGGCTCAATAAAAGTTCCAGTACTTGCTGCCGTAGCGCACCATTTTCTTCTTGCGAAAGTTCATCACTGAATGCCTGAAGAAATATATAAATGTTGCGGACGTTTTACAAGTTTTTCTAGGAAAATTCTTTCTCGATATTGAACCTGAGCCGATATTGCTTGAAAAAGGGCAAAAGCATCTGCTTGGTCAGAACTAAACAACAGTTGATGAGATGGAGAAGGTTTAATAGGATTTCCTTTGACATAAGATGGGTCATCCAGAAGTCCTAAGTCGGAATGGAATCCAAGCACTTTAATCTGCAATTTTCACAATGTTAAGTTCAAGATATTAGCATTAGCATAACATATAAATATTCAGATTTAAATTGCAAGTAGCTGCTGGTAAGTGCATTTTCCTGACCTGTCTGATTCTAACTGACTGCGCCGAGCTCTCAAATGTTATTTGCAAACTGTCGGTATTTGCAATGCAGCATTTCACCCATCCGACATAAAACTTGAAATGAACAAAATATTATAACTACGGTTTCAATATAAAATTTAAAAAATTTCTTGATCCAGAAAAAATTTGCTGGAAACAAACAAAGCTTACGTTATCCACTCGTTCTACGTATATCTGTTCCGTATCGTCATTCTCGTCTACTCTTGAAACAGTGAGCGAAGACAAAGCGAATCCTTCATCTTTAACGTTGTCAACGTATACTGCCAAGAATGCAACAGCAATCAACCGTTTGTTCCAACGTATTTTCAAAAAACTACTCGTTTTCCCCTAGAAATAACGGAGTTTAGTTCTTATCGAAAAGCTTAAAAAAGCAGAAACAAAAAACAACTCAGCAGTAATTAAATTTTATGACAAACATGTGTAAATCTATGTCATTTTATGAAATCAAAACCTTAGTAAGGAGTGCTAAGCACGATAATTCCAACAACAAAAATAACTTTTACCAGTAGCACTAACATAAATCCAATTTGTAAAGAATTAGTTAGTAATATAATATAGCTTAATAAGAAAAAACGAAAAAAACAAACAAAAATACTTCTTCAGCACTTTCCCAAAAAGTATCCTGCTTTCCATCAGTTAAACAGCCCACCATTGCTTGTCTGCTTGAAGCTTCTATCTTCAAAAGCACAGTGATGTCTTCAAGCTCCCTTATTTTCGGTTTCTCTAAAAACCAAAAGTACGATAACTTTAATGTTTACGTTTGTAATTATTTGCCTATTGAGCTCCTCATATCATTCTATACACCACCTCTCAGAGCTCTTTCACGCGCATCCATCCTCTTGTACAGATCGGTGTTTTCAAAGCTATACGACTGGTCAGCGGATGGGTCGGAAAGCACACTAGTTACAGTAGCGAGCATGTTGCAAACAAGCGGAAGAAGATTCTGTAAAAAATTAAATGCAGAAGCCTCTGAAATAAAAAAACTTTCAAGTAGAAGTTTAGCCAGTCAAAATAAAATTTACTGGGCTAAAAATAAAGGTGCTCATCACTCAATTACGAAAGAGAAGCACCAAGTCCAATGCCAATTTACATAGAAGATCAACAGCAATACCCTTTAAAATCAAAATTTTAAAAATATCTTTAGCTTCCTTATACAAACTCTTTTGTTTCAAGTTTCTTGTAAATACTTTTTGTGTTTGTAGATCGTTGGAGAGGAAATTACTAGCCAAATTATAAAAGAATAACCTTTTCATGAGTGGTGAGCTGAAAAGTCCAAACACGAAAACACAAGCATCGAAGAACGCGATTTGTATTATTGGAATGTGATAGCAAAAATACAGTGTGCAAAAAAGAGTGCAGCTCTTCAACAACCTTCTTGGCAACTGGACCAGCAAGAAAACACATACTCCAGGGATGTGGTAATATACGAGTCCCACCACGCCAAAAGTCTTCAGGCCTGCACTTGCTGAGAGGAGTGTATGAGTTCAGAGCAGTCAAATATTGGATGAGAATATCTGAAACACTGAAACGAACCCCGCTGGTAAATTCTATCAGTGTAAAAAGCAAGAACAAGATGAAATGCTATGACAAATACCTCGACTCCGAAGAAACTGATTTAAGCAACCAATTCCACACTCTCAGTGAATGCGAGAAGAATGTAGCACGAGCAACAGCTGTTGCCATAGACTCCTTTATTTTCTTCAAATCATGCCTTTCCACGACAAAGGCAAGTACAGGAAGCTGCGAAGCAAAAGGAGCTTAAAAAAGTTTTTTGAAAGAACTGTTTATAGGATACACCAAATTTTGTATATCGTATTGAATTTTGAAGTCCTCTTTACTCATTCATCTTACAGTTAACGAATTCAGCATAAACTTTTTGCAAACAAATCCCATAAGGCAATTTAATAACACAATTATTTCTACAAAAAATAAAATTTCAACCAAATAAATGTTAAAGAAAAAAGTCGGCAAAAGAAGAAATGCTTCATACTTCCGGAACTCTTGCATCTAGAAACTCACTCAAAAAATGTCAGTTTCGTGTTTTTGAACGTATAAATCAAAAAGCTAACTGGTTGACATTTCTAAAATCCCATAAGAAAATTTATGCAAGACTTTTTCAGGATTGGATATTTCGACACAAGTTTTTTATGTTGAATAAACAAAATATTACGGCGAAAAAATTTATATTAAGCAAGGCGAGAAAAAAAGAAGTAATGCTTGATTACCAATTTCAGATTTATTGCCTTTGACGGTAGCACGTTGAGTCTCATAAAACACTTTTTTTAACGTTACCGATGGACTATGAAATACCTGTAATATAACAAATTAAATTAGAAAAAATGGCAGAGAAGTCTCTGAAAATTGTTCATACCTCAAGAGGAACTCTCCGAGTTTGATTCCTTGAACGCTGTACTACCACTGTAGCTGCATCGTTCAGAACTGTTGCATGATTACGATTTTTGACGCTTGTGCCATCATTCTGAAACTATGACTTGCGAACTTTATTTCAAAAATTCAATGTAACTTAAACTATTGAAAAATATACTGTGTAAGGTGTAATGAATAACTTAAGCTTACCAAAATGTTCGAAGTACTCCCATTAACAATAAAAGACTGGTTAACGCTCGGCGGCTTGGGTCCAGGATCACTCACATGTGAAAATGGACGCTGAAATCCAGGGATAAAGGCGAGAAAAAATTTTGTTGAGTTTGCTTGCAAATAAAGAAAAGCAATAGTTAAAAAGAACAACGACAGAAAAATTACGAAAACCTTTTGGATTTTGGCGTTATGAATATCACTGTTGAGTGATAAGTTTCTGCACCATTTTTTCGTATGAACTACCAAAGTATTATAGGACGAATCAGAAACCTGAGTATTTAAGTGACCGTTCCCAGCCTGAGTGTAGGCCGAATGAAAATTTGATGTTGGGGAATCGGTTTGAGGATACAAGTTTATCGTCCACCCTGACGATATGTTGGAAAAAGTTTCATCGCATTCGTCAGCTGATGGATTAAGCTCCAAAAGGAACATAGCATTTTGTTTAATAATTTTCTCAGGCAAAAGGCCATCCTCAATTGTTGAAATATGGTACTCTCTTTTCCGTCGAATGCTCTCCTGTAGCAGAACCCATTTAAACAAGACTCATAAACTTTTCGCTCATTCAGCAAATTTCATTTTTCTTCCAAAGTCAAAAACGACTCATCTAAGCCCAGCAAAATGTATCGATAAAGTATGACTGGAAAAGGATGCAATTAGTTAATGTGTATATCACTGAAATAAACAATACGGTACTTCTCTTCTTCCGCTAGGCGTTTGAGTAATATACTTGGAGCGACAGGGTATGCATAAAAGGTACCTGCAACAGATATTACTCGAAGTTAAGCAACTTACTCTAAGAGTTTAAGCTATGTTACACAAGTAACCTGTTCAAAAACGAAAAAAATTCAAGCCGAAAAACTGGTAAGTGTTGCGGAAGAATGAAAGTAAAACCAAGAAGCATTTTGTCGACCACCGTCTCCGCATTTGCCAGCCCAACCATTTATGTACTTCCCAGAGCTGTTATAACCGTAACCGCCACAATCATTCTCACAACCAGGATGTGCCATGCGCATATGAGATGTGATAGGTACTGCTTGACTTTCTTCACATAATTCGCAAACGGGCTGAGTCGGTAAGGGTCTCCCTTTTCGCTAAAGAATTTATTCTAAAATTTGCAAGAAAAACTGTAAAACCTTTGAAAAATTATTTTACAGATCTTTGATTGAACTGCAAACAAAATTACCCTTACAACCTCATTATTCCGTAAAGACGGTACTGCTTGTATAATACAGTCTCGTTGAATCGCTGCTTGAACAGCCTTATAAATCCCATGCCAAAAGTGGGAAAGAGGATAAAGAGGTGAAGATGCAATCACTTCCAAGCGATCATCACTTCTAGCTGTCTAAAAAGTACATTTTGAAAACCTATCAATAAAGACAAATTAATAAACTTCATTGTAACAGAAGAGACATTAGAAGAAAAAAATCATTTCATGTCCCAAACATTTCTTAATTATTCAAATCCCTATAACCTTACCATGTACAATTCGGGATGAAATTTTAGATAGGCACTGCACGCCATAGCATCTCGAACTAACTTTTCGTGCCACAAAAAGGCAGCGAAAACTGTACGACAACAGTCCGCAACTGACGGTCTTACAGCGGTATACCGAGTTCCTATCCTAAAAAGAGATGTGAATTAATACGTAAATTCTAAATTTTTAAGGGATATGCTACTGCTTCAGTTAGCTGTAATTATGCATACACATAACTGTAGGAATGGCAATATAAGAAGCAATGAAAAATTCTACCTAGAACGCCGCACTGAAAGTTTGTTTGCAGACTGCTGAAATGAGAGGGTTTTGACATTATTCTTTTCAAATGCTCCGTATTCCGACGCCTTTTTCCGAAAATAACAGCGTCCGCAAGCATCCTAAATGAACTTATTCACGAGCATACTAGGAAGTACTTTTGAAAGATTCCAAAAAGTAAACTTCATGTCGAGAATTTGGTTAACGAATTAGAAGTTAGCTTAAAAAAGCGGTCCTTGAAGGCATGAAAATTACTTGAACGAGTGCGTATTTGTAATGTCCTCCTGGAATTCGAACCCATATCCCATCAGCATTGCAAAGCCACCCGTCGACGCTGAATTCTCGTCCTGCAGAACCATCGATTACTTCGGTACATATCTCATTGAGAGAAGGGTTGTCGTAAAGGGGAACAGCTTGGTCGCTGTCGATAATGTAGACCTAAAATTACTGCTAGGGCCGCTTCTTCAATTTAAACTGCATTGACAATTTAAAGCTTAGCAAGTTTCTAGCAATGTGAGACATACCCTCTCACACTACTTCAACATTTTAAGTTAAAAGGCGAAAAAGTATTAAAAAAAACCTCGTCCGTGTCCATTAAAATTGATTGTTCGCTAATTTCAGCTATGCTTCTTTTCGCTACTATGTTTTGAGGAAGTAAGGCGATAGAGTCAGACCCAGCATTTATTTCATTTGGTATCCTATCCGTAAATTCCTGTACCAAGCAGAAAAACTGCCTTCCCAGGTGATTACAATAATGAAGACACCAAGCCTAAAGGGTACAAAATCCAGTTACAAAGAACAAATAAGAGCAACCTTGGTCAAAAAATTACACTTTTTTCCAGTCCAAATGTGTCAAGTAACGTACAAAAAATAAATAATTCAAAAGGCCAGTTAATAAATGTCAAAAAGAAGCAAAGACCTTTACCTGCGAATCATGCGAAGTACAGTGAATCGCTGCTGTCTCGTCAGTTAGTTTGAACCATATCCCATCAGCATTTTCCACTTCCTCTAAGTAAGATATCAGAGAACCTCTAGGAACAACTCCAATTTGCGGCGCTCCCAGTACTGGACTTGTGCGAATACGTATACCTTTTGTCATCAGATTCCGCGGACAAAGAGCATATCTCGCCCTAAATATCACGTTTGAATCTTTGGTCATTTAAACGAGTATATACAGAAAAAACATTGTTCAAAAAAAACTGTGAGGAACAGTTTAATTACTCAATCAGAAAACTCACTTGCTCACATATGCCACCCGGTTCTTCCTGTTTTTCTTCACCTTACTGCATTCAGCACCTGTTGACTTATTATTCTGGCCAATAACCTAAAAAATAGGTTTGTTGGGAAATAAAAACTTTCTAAAGTTGTCACAAAATATAAATTATACCTCAACAACATAACTTTGAGTTAGCTGAAAACCGTCAATTTTGCACTCAATGCGATACGTACCAGCCTGTTTTGGAGTCCACTCGCAATCGAAGCTGTAATATAACGAAGCAGTTGCGCGCTATCAAGTAGAAGAAATAAAGAAAAAAAACAATATCAATACCTGCCATCATCCTGTTTCACACCCTTCAACTTCTCTTTCAGTACGCGATTTTTCAAATATGCTAACCGCAGTTCTTCAAAGGAATAACCAGCATAAGCATTCATCATCGTTATCGCCATATATCTTGCTTTATTCATGTAAACTGGCCTGTAGGGTTCCTAAAAAATAGTCGAGTCAAAACTCCTTTTAAGAAATAAAAATAAAGTGCCAGTAATTGTTCCGTAGCTAACTAAAATATAAAGAAGTTCTGAAATAACCAACAAAAAGAATTTTACATCTGGAATTGAAAGTTCCGACGACGAATTCGACGATGATGCACTTTTTAATGCATGCCGGTAAGAACTGTTTTTTTCCTGCAGATTGCCAAATGAGTTATCGTTTCTGATGGTAAATTCGACTTCCATACAAGGGCAGTACGCACTACCTCCATATTGGTCGCGAGGGATCAAAATAATCTAATTATAAAGAGATATAAATTTTAAAACACAAGACCAGAGGTAGAATTTCATTGCAGTCTAAGAAGAAAGAGATGCAACCTTAATTGGTAAACCAATTTTCAATTCATCGCATGGCATACGAAGCCTACTTGAATGAATGTCGACCGTGGGTTCAACCATCAACCATTTTGCTAGAAAGCCAGCAGCAGTATTGGAACTACAGGCAATAAACTGCTTTATGAATTTCATCTCTGAAAACTTCTCTAAATATTGCAGAATGACTGGAACTTCACATGTGGTATCAAAATTAAGAAGCAACGTTTTAAAACTCTAGTAAAGTGAATCTAACTGCAAGTATACAGACCGAAAAAACAAAATTAACCTTCACAAAATAATTGAATTGTCACGTCAGTAACACCCAGTCAATTTAAAAACGTGTTCAACTTACAAATATAAAATGAGTAAAGAAATATTATCAATAGATAAAAAGTTCTTACAACCGACTACCTCAGTAAAATGTTATCTTTTAATATTATGACATAATCAAACCTGGTCCAAAAGCAGGAGTTGGAAGATTGCGACTTAGTATTTCACCAACGCTAGGTGCATGGGAAAGACTAAGTCCCTTTCGTAATAAGGGTCCATATCTCTTAACAATTTGGTTTATTTCTTCTTCTGCTACCGTAAGAGCGGCTAGAAGCTTTTGCTCAGATGGAATCTAAAATAGAATTTATTCTTAGCATTCCATCTATTACGTGTACTTTTCAGAGCGAAACTGGTCTTCTGTAATCAAGGAAATCAGATACTGCTAAAAATCGTACTTTCCTCAACTAATGAAGGTCAAGAAGTATAAGTAATAAACATTCATTGAAACATACTTGAACCAAGAACCTGCAAGCACTAGCACTTATCCACGCCAGTTCTTGCTCAATGACTAAATCTGTGCTCAGATCTAAGCTTGAATAACCGGTAACAGTGCAACGAAAACCGAAAGTCTGTAAAAGAATAGTGTTGAAGACTAATATTCAAAAGGAATGTGGGTCTAATTGGCATGTAGTTGTCAATTTCTACAAACTGTTACAGAAACAAGTAATAAATAAGCTAAAAACTTCAGTATAGTGTCAGTATTATCAAAAATAAACTTTAAATTTCTGAATCAAAAGTTTAGGCACCTCCTTACAATCGGCATCTTCACTTCCATTTGCAGTTTCCAAAACAAACCATAAGTGGTTTCCAGGAACGTAGATTATCTGTTTCGGCCATTCATGGCTTCCATAAAACCTTAATTGAGACAAACAATTTAGTGGTAGATATAATCCAGGTTGCGCTTCCTTTATGCAAAACCTTACCAATAACCCCTAAAAAATTAAATGAAAAAGAAATACTTGTTTATGGGAACGAAACAATCATGATTCACCCGGACATAAACCCAAAGAATGTCTTCACTCTGGAAAGTGCAGCAAGCTTCGTCGAACTGAATTGACATGAAGCGCACAGTGGAGTTGAACGATGCGACCTAATGACACTTAGAATACTTCCAATATTTAGCATTTTTACCAAAAGAGTCCTTGAGCAAAAAAATAAATCTTTTTTCTCAAATCAATGAGATCTTCGAACCTTAGAATATACCGTCGATGGTGAATAAGGATGTGGAGATTCCACAAGAATTCGAAAGTTCTCTGTCTCAGCTTTCGAAAACCTATAAACTTACAACATTTCAACTGGAAAAATTAAGCATTTAAATCGTCTTGTCTTCAAATGAGCATTAAAAGTACATTCACCTTACTCTCTCTTCCACCATCAAACATTATGGATATAGCAACTAATAAATATAGCCAAAAAACGAAAACTAACATTGCACGCTGCACCAAAGTTTTTTCACTATTAGAAGAAGAAACCATTGGTAACAGATCATCCAATATGGCAAAAATGTCCAAAGCGAAATGAGGATTCAATTCCAAGAAAAGCATTATATAACCTGAATTACCAGCTGCTGAGTTCTCTTGATTAAGAAACTGGTCGTTTCAGTTCTTGAAAGTAATTGCATGCGAAAAATGTAAAAAGAAAAACAATAATCTCAGATAAAAAAATATTTTCTTTCATGGTTTACAGGTAATTCTCTAAATAAACTCAAACTAACCACAGATCGTAGAAAAAAACGAGGCATCAAGAGAGCTTAATGTTCCTGCGGCGACAAAATTAGAAATTTTTGAGGAAAGAAGTCGAACAAGAAGCAAGAACCACTTATTCAGCTAAAATACCATCAACTTAAGTTTCCGTAAAACAGGTAAATAATGAGTAATACAAAAAATTGTTTATTTTACCTGAACTTGATCAACGTTATTCCGTAAACTGTTGTTATTTTTTTCATATAAATATAATAAAAATGGTATTTGCCCACGGTTAACTGAAGTTCCATTGTGACTGAGACTACATGTCTGGAAATGAAGCTTTGAACCATCAGAAAGACGAACTGTTTCCAGACCGGCTAAAATAAAAGAAAGTTAAATCAAAAACGAACAAAAATGGGCAAAAAAACAACAAAAAATAGTTTAAACCTTCTCCGCAATAGGTTTTTCCACCATCCAGAGAAAACTTTATAGCGTACAACGTATTTGGTTTTATACGAACAGGCCTTGTAAATCGAATCACTGTTGCATTATCAGAGAAACCATCTTCATCATCCTCTCCAAAAACACCACTGGTTTTTGTCACCAAATCCCAGTGTTCGTTCTTTCCACAATTGCGGTCACGTAACAGCTAAAATTTTTTTGTCGTGAAATGTAAAAATTAATTCTGTTAAATGATCTTTTTTATACCTAAAACTTGATTTCTTTTGGTTTCTTAAAAGAATTATCAATTTTTAGCGCATATACTTATTGCACTTAAACATTTCTCCTTCGATGAAGTATATCTCAGTGACCGACCTCGCATTTATAGCAATGACGCCGATTTTTTGAGGTTCTATAAACACCAATCCCGTGTAACAAAAAACCACAGCCATCTATACGGAACGCAATAGCATCTGAAACACCGCTCGACATATCCCAATTCGGTTGTAAACTCTGGCTGCGAAACCTAGAATTAAAAACTGTGTCAAATAAAAAAAAAGTACTTTCATGAAACATATAAAAGGTGCTTTTTGAACCACAAAATTAATTTAAAGTAGATGACAACAATAAACCCTATTAACAGCTCAGCTGTTCTTGAATTTAAGCCTATTTTAAAAAAAAGATCAACACTGACCGAAAAAGCAGAATAAACAGTACCTGTAAGGTGTCTGAAAAATTGTTTGCCCGTCTTCACCAATATTACTTGGAGTTACTAGCTCACGAGCAACTGATAGTATCAATGACTGTGCTGCATACTTCAATCGGGCCCCGCTGTGCCGCTGAAAGCAACAGTAATTTCTAAAAGTGGTTTTCAACAAGATTAGAAGACCTTATTCAATGTGCAGAAAGCCAGTTTATAACTGTATAAAGCTCTATTAAAGCGGTTTAGTCAAACTAAAACGAGCCAACTGCTACCCATCTGAACAGTATACGGATCATTAATCATAAGCGTTAAGTGATCCATTCGCTACAAATATAGGTCCCGTTAAGTATAGCTATTAAAACGAGACAAATCTACGCTTACGACCACAAAGCTTAATAATTTGATTTCTGAATCCTTACCAGCTCTCCTACTTCTAAACAAAAAAATGGTTATTTCTAGGTAAAGAACTTTGTAAACTTACTGTAAAGCTACCTCATGAGAAATATTTCCCTAATTTAACAATCACTTGGTTAAACTACTTGCTAAAGTTTACGAGAAAATGGTTTGTTGTCATAAATCACCTGACTATTCAGGGTAGATATTGGTAAAGAGAGAAGTTTTACAATTTGTAACAATTGACTTCAGTCTAAGTTGTCTCTTGAATCACAATCAACTTCTTTGAAAATCTGATAAATTAGTGGAATGAATTGAAAAGTCACTTTGATTTAAAAGGCTGAAAAACTAACCGAATCAAAGACGTGAAGAGTAAATGCCAGCTCAAATAAAAAGCGCAAAACATTTTGAAAACTGGTGATATACTGTCGAGCACCGTTATTTTTACTCGACTCTTTCACAGTGGCCTTTCGTGGTATTCCTTGCTGTGCAAAGGATGAAACTCTATTCTGATTTAGCAGAAGCAAGAAAGGGAGAGTCTAAAAACAAAAAGAAGTAGGAAATATAATGCGACTATGACTCCTTACTGGGTATGTAGTGAAGGTAAGCCAAAATTAAAAAAACTTAATTGCAGTAGTACGTCCAGCAGAACTACTGCGATAACAAAGCTTACTTCATTTCGACGGCACAAAGAGTCAAAAAGTGCCACAAGAGACCAATCTCGATTAGGAGTAGACATGAGGTATGCAAGCCGTTCTACGATGACCGAAGAGTCGGGTAGTAAAATAGAAGAACAAGAAACGTAACTCTTTACTGCTTCTTCCATTAATGCCCAACTTAGAAAATCCTTAAACTTCATCGTAAGAGTGAACTAACGTAAGCAGCACAACTACACTGTTACTTTCGTTTCTTGGATCAAAAGCTTTCCGGTAAAAAATAATTAAAAAAAACAGCAGTCACCTTGAAAAAAAACTTCTGAAGTGAAAGAGGAAAGCAGAAGAAGGTGAGATGTCTGCATACTGATATTTCTGTGACACTAATATTAACAAACTGCAAATTAAATCACCTGACTAAGGTCTTTCTCGTTCGCTTGCTGGAACAACGAACTCAAGATATCTCCAAAATGGAACACCAGACTCACATACTCCTGCGGTAACAGTGGACTAGAGCCCTTATTTGGCTGCGAAGACAAGCGAACGACGTAACTGCTGTAAACCCACACCAGTTGAAAATGCCGGCGAAAAATGTGAAAAAACTCACCAAAACATCCGTAATGCAATGATTCCAGTGATTACAGCTCGCTCAGTAAAATATGCTTTAAGGTGGTCAGATTCATCTTTGTCGAACTCTAATGCCTTGCTCACCGACCACGTAAGAATATCCAATAAGGCCTGCATAGCCAATGGAGTAACAAATAGAAGCGACTGAAGCCTCACGTTGTTCAGTTCAAGACTCGTCCCACTGAAAAAGTAAAGACCAGACGTCAATTTCACATGAGTTTACAAAGTTTTATAAACGCAACACATTCATGTGGGGCAGTCTAATTCGACATTCAAAACTTACTCCTCAGTTTTTTCAAGAGATTCTTGAAATATAGAACTTGTCGTTGACTTCTCATCTGATTTTGTTAAATAGAGCAATTCTGGAATCTGACCAACAGAAACATCGGTCCCGTTGTTTGAAAGACGAGAAGAACGAAAATGAAACTGAACTCCGTCTTCACCGGTAGCAACAGATCGACCGCCAGCACCGCAGTCAGAGCTCGGTCCACTGAAATGGACTACAATTGCAAACATCATAAAAAAAACCTTTAATCAATATCTTCACTGCACCCATCAGACAAAGATACAATAAGTGGTAAAAGTTAAACTTAAATAGAAAAATATTTACCGGATTTTGGCGCACACTACGTACCATACATCAGCTTCAATAACTGCTTCTTTAGAAAACATTAATTGAGCTTTTTCGTGAGGTCCACATTGATAGAGCATTTCATCTGACTCGGCTACAAGTTGCAGATTCTGATCATTAGAATCGTCTCCCTTCAACCGGAACAGTTTCAGCCTAACATAGCAAAGAAAAAATAATTAAAATGACTGCCACGGAACGATTATGAACGTTGATAATATCTTAGGTTTATTTTTGATAACTCCTTTGATGAAAAGCAGAAGACTTGTTACTTACATTGCTAAATATTCTCCGCGCCCTCCAAAAAGACCGACACCCAGAAGTTTAATCTCTTTAGAAGCAAGGAACTGAATGGCTTCAAATGAGTGTACTGAATAACCCCAACCGCCACCGTAACCATCAAAGCGATCAACCGTAAACAGACCGTTTCCACTGATTCCGCTAATTCGATCCACATCTAATCCGTTCTCTTTGTCTACGTTAGCCTAAAGAAGGCGTTCTAACATATCATCTCTGAGTTATCGTTCACTTACATTAACCAATAGAAACGTCTCGAACTTCCTTTGCATACATGTGCATTAATACGCTAATGTTCTGCGAACAAAAAATTCATCTGCTAATGAAACCAAAATATTTTTCAGATCAGATTATTAGCAGACAGAATGAAGCGATTTCGGCCGACTCCAAAAACTGATTGGTCTTCGAGCAGTATCCGAAACAACAATAATCTTGGCTTAATTAAAACTTTTTCAATGATATTCATAAAAGAAAACCATAAGAAGAAAAGGATCAAAAACAG
>UXUI01007302.1:0-11461 GCA_900576705.1 Enterobius vermicularis | reverse complement strand
ATATATATATATATATATATATATATAGTTGGCAACTTCGTTACACATCTGGTATAAGGAAATACGGTATTCACTTTAATATATCTGGATTTATAGATTCTCTGTAATTAAAAGTGGAAAGTGGGTTATTTTGTGGTCTGTCGTTCAACCTTATCTTTCACTTCTATTATTTATATCTGCAGTTGATTGTTCCTATTACTGTTGAGATTCGTGAATGAATTTGTAGAATTTGTAGATAAATAGTTTGTTTTATTTTTTAAAACCATAGGCCACTCGACGTGAAGTATCCGAGACATATTCTGCGAAATAACTTTTCCCGAGTTGCTTTATTATTATGCTTTGTGATTGTTTAAACATAATTAATGGTTAACTAAAGTGCATTTTCGTACTGGTAGTGCTTTCTTTATGTGGTTTTAAGTATAGGAAGAATCTGCTTAAACTGTTCATAATTTTAACTGTTGCAGAAAATGGCCTCTTCTAAGATATGCTTTTTATAATATCATAGAACTAAAAGTTTTATCAGAAGATTGGTCAATGAATATTGATTGGTTGGTTGTCAGAAAATGGTGAAAAATCATTCACTGACTTTAATCAGATTTTGTCGTCACGTCACGTATTCGTTTCTAGTTCTGTTTCTTTATTTCTGCTGTGGCTGTAAAGCTGAACACGGTTTTTTACTTTATGTAACAAATATTTAAGGGTTTCACCATCGCCTCAGACTGATGTTACGTAGTCTTTTAAAAAGTCAGCATATTACGCTCGCGAGTGCTGTTGTCAGAAACGCACCAGCATCGACATCTGCTGCCCAGGATAAAAGACAAAAACGTTGGTTTTTAGGAGTTGAATTTCACTTACCTTGCTTGCTTTGCTATAACTTAATTTGTTACAGCAAATGTATGGAAAATTGACACAGCCAAAAGGGAACGATTAGCCGTTTTTGGTAAATACGTTGCTGAATGTTTACCAAAATTTGTTCAGAAAGTACAGGTAACTAAGCGTCTAATAAGATTCATAAAGTTGGTTTTAATAAACTTATCATGTACTGCGCATAGTTATTTGGTGTAGTGACTAGCATATCATTTATGGTCATATAGAACGGTTTTTGGTATGCCAGCTAGCAAATTAACATGCGCAGGACTGCATGCACACTTTGTTATTTCAAAACTGCACTTATGAAACTTTCATGAAAAAAGAATGATTTTAGTTCGCAGGAGGGGACGAACTTGAACTTCTTATTCACCCATCTGGTGTCGTTCCTGTAGTTGCATTTTTAAAGGGTCATCATTCTGCGCAGTTTACTAATTTCATTTTCGTTACCGGTGTCGACGTACCTACACGCAAAAATAGATTTGAGGTTTTAAGCTTTTAGTTTTGCTTTTTTCTACGCTCTTCCTTACCTTACTGCTGTATTCCTAAATTCTTCTGCCTTACACTTACAGGAAATCTTTTTTGCTATTTTAATTTTTTTTTTCCTTTCAAGGTTATTTATGCATTTCTTTCCACTCGTTTTAATGCCCGGATTCGTGTACGTACTTATACTGACGAAATAGCTCCTCTCGAATCCATTACATCCGTGTTTCGTGGTGCGAACTGGTATGTCATTATCAAACAAATAAATCCTCTATTATCTTTTCGATTATTAAGATAATAAAACTTATGTGTAGCCCTGTTGTAGAGTCTTTATGTTTAATTTTGGAAGCCAGTAGGTGAACCAGTGTTTAGCCTATAGCTGTTGATCTTGTTTATTAGGTAGGCTTTTTTTCTAGAAGCAGTGAAACAGTACGAAGGATTGAAGTGCTTAGTACATTATTTTCTATTTTTTTGCGAACTGCGAATTCTACATTTAGCGCTTTTAGGCGTAATTTCAGTTCAGCATGTTTTATTTCAGTTTCCTAATACAAAATTGCAGGTATGAGAGGGAAGTTTATGATATGTACGGAGTATGGTTCAACAATCATCCGGATTTGAGAAGAATTCTGACTGATTATGGCTTTGAAGGACACCCACTCAGGAAAGATTTTCCGCTGACAGGATATTATGAGGCAAGTGCTCCGTGCTCATGAGTACCTTAACTTGCTGTCACGTTTTTAAAGTACTTATACTCAAGATTTTCTTTTCAAATCTAGAACAGGTTTTTTTAAGTCGAGCGATATTGATAGCTTGAGCAATTTTTTTTGTGAAGGAACCCAAAGATAAACAACAATAATGAGTAAGTGTGAACGGGTCACGTTTTTTCACGTTTTGGAAAGAAGAAACTTTTAGGAACTTTTGAGAAGGGATACTTATGTGTGATATTAGAGTCTTAGAAAATTTACAGTTTGCGTACTCCTTCATTTGATCCTGGAAGTTCAATTTTTTTTACTTTTAAGGCAGTCATTACCGCAGTATTACTGCTGTCTCATTTGTATTGTATATCGCTATGGGGAGGTGTATACGTCATCTTCAGTGCCTACTTAACGGTGATTAGACCATTTAGGTCCGGTATGACCCTGAATTAAGACGTGTAGTACAAGAACCAGTGGAACTCGCGCAAGAGTTTAGGAAGTTTGATTTGGATTCCCCTTGGGAGGCGTTTCCAGCATTCCGAGGTCAATCAATCACCGCTGGCTTCCAAGAGGTTTCGGTCGACAAACTCCCTCAAGGAACCAAAGGAAATGAAAAGTAGCCCTTCTTCCGCCGTTCATTTTGACTGTTGGAAGAGTGAACTGTATAGCGAAATATTAGCCAGAGAGGTACAGTGGCATTTTGAAATGTCTTTTACGTCTAATCAAAGAAATACTGTAGAAACAAATGTTTGTTATTTATTGTACGTTTCATTATGCAGTTTTGTAAATTTCTGACTACTTTGCTATTTAGTGTCGTTACTCTTTAAGAATCGCAGAGAATTTGTATTTTTTTACTGCCGGAATAGAAAATTTCTTGAAGTCATGAGCTGTACGACCTGCCACTGGGAATGCGCAGTACCGTATTCAGATTATTTGGGTGATAAATCTATTGAGGATGTACTAGACAAGTTATGGCTTTTTTATATCGAAGGAGCCCGAAACGCGCAGTGAAGTCGTAAAGTATGATTTAAAAGTCATTAGGAGCAGCACAGTCAAAACACTAGCATTCAGTGCGGCAGTGTGAATAAGTCTTTTGGCGTAGGTGACAAATACTGCTTATAGATCATTATGATTCTTCCATATTTGATTCATTCATTCTTTGGTGGTTCCCTGTAGGCATCGCTGTACGTTTTTTTTCCTGCAAGTTCTAAAATTGCTTGAGCTTCTGGATCACGGTCTAATGCGGAGATTTCGTCCTCAATTATCTCGTTCCCCTCGCTGTCGTAACGTTTCCGTTTTGTTGGTTTCCCAATCCTCCAAGCCTCGACACTTCTAACCTAAACTTTCAACTTTTTTTGGAAACCAACTTTAGCTTGCAAAATCTTCTGTCACTAACCTTAAATCGTGTTTCATTTGCCAACCAACACTTTTCAAAAGTGCTTATACTGGGTGAAGAAGTCCCCAGCCCAAACTCTCCATGCAAGAAAAACGACCAGTGGTCATCATGACCACCCATCCCCTGAAATCTTGTTGTTGTGTGACACCCAAAAGCATATTTGAATGACACTTACCAGTCCGCTTGGAAAAAAAGCCTGTTGGTGATTAAGATATGCGAAGTCACTGTTAAAACCAGTTGCACTGTAGATTGCAAGTCTGGGATGATCTTGAAACAAGAAACACCGGCTGTCTCCTGTATACTGATTTCCACAAGAAAAGCCTTCGTTGGCGAAACCGCCAAATGTTCTTCCTTTGTCAGACTCAATAACTATCAAACAGGGCCCTGCTCCGTTCACTGCATTAAGTAGCTTTGAAAAGCTTTCTCCATTTTTCTGACTGAAAAGGAAGAGCTTCATTTTTCGAACAGACTTGGAGAGCTTTAAAAGTTTCAAATCAAATACAAATTAAAAGAAAAAACCCGCTTACCTTGAGAACAGTAGGGCCCATTCATAGCGTATTTCTGCGGGAAGCTGCGAAGATATAGCAACAAGAGCCGATGGGGAAAGCACTGTTCTATCTTTGAGATCTGGCATCAGCCGCTCGTCAGTGCCGGCTAGAAGAGCTTTGAAAACCTTTCGGACAACTACCGGCAGAAGCACTGACTGAGAGAGCCATTTAGACAACATATCTATGTTAAGGCTGTCATCATCTGGAGGGGCTCCTGTCATTATAAAGTCAACTAAAGGAGTAACCGGATGTTGCTCTTGCGGATATTCGCAGACGAACAGTGATGCAACAGAAGCCTCAACAACCTAAAAAACTTTAGTTAAGTCCCAGTAGAAAGTAACTGAGGCTGTAGGAAGCAGTATACACCATCTCTTTAGTGTCTTCAATATGCCTTAGTCATTCCCCCCTCCCAAGAAAAAAAAAAAGGACATGAAACTCCTGGAGAATGAAGAAGCGACTCTTTAGTACTGGTAGAAGACCTACAATACAGTACCGATCGGAGTTTGAGGTCGAACAATACGATACACGATGCAAGTTGGTCGATATCACCAAAAAGTAGTTCAGCAAAACGAAGGATATTTTCACAAGTGACCTGTAAGCAAAAGCTTTTCATGAAAAATAAGGAAGACAGAAGCATTTATACCTGCGACTTCCCTCTACTAACAAAAACCTGATTCTTAATGAAAATTAAGGAAGCACAAGAAACGACGAACTTTTTTCCAGATGACTCAGCTCAGAGTGGAATAAAAGTCAGAATAGTAAATTTTTTTATAAAACGTTTTTTATAAAACGTTCAACATTCTTACGTTGTCGCATTTTCGAAATTTCTTTAAAGTTTCGAATACTGTTTCCTGGAAGTTACTGTGAAGATATCGGGCAGAATACTCCTGGAACCATTGTTACCAAAACTATTATGAAGTAATCATTCTAATTTCACGTTGCTTTCAGTTTTAGAATATTTATGAAAAAAAATAATTATATTTATTTTCTCCACTTGAATTAATTTGACTGTCACAGTAAAGTGTTAATGGTATAACTCACGGCTAAAAATCGGAAGCTGCAAAGAATTTGGTCAATAATAATTAAAAGACAAATCTCTTATATTTTAAAATAATTTGCAATTTAAGACTTACAATTGTCGCCTAGCAAAAGCTGACTTAACTGAACACAAAAGACCCACAACACTCCCAACACTCACTCTACATTTTCTCATATGAGATCTAATCCACCGCACAATTCTTTTCCCTTTTTCGTCCCATTTACGATACTTAAAAGTGGAATAAACTTAATTAAATCACAGTTTAACGATCCTATAAATAGATGAAATAGATATCAAGCTCGAAAGTGAAATAACCTTGAAAGAATCGAAAGTTAGGATCGACTTATCTCCAGTCATTTTTTTAAACCGTGTTAAGATCGCTTTTTGAAAGTCACTTTCTAACTTCGACTGCTTTGACTTCCGACTGTCTTTGCTATTCGTTCCGCCCATTTGCACTTCATAAAAGACAGTGGCACTTAAATGACTGTAATTATGAAAGTGTAGAAGAAATTTTAACGAATTATAACAGAAAAAAATGCCTTTTTAATATTAACTCCATCGAGACTGTAAATGCATAACCGCAACTGGTATAGTAAAAACAAAATTCGACAAGAAAACAATACGATTATCTTATGAACACTAAGCGGAAAGTCATTTCGTTAATTCAAAAAATTTTAACACATCCATCCAACTTTGACTATATGTACATAACAGTAACTCTGGATGTGAATCAGTGAAGTTAGAGAGATCAATATTCATGGTGCTTTTAATTCATACAAGTAGCCTGAAGTTAATAACTGTAATAGCCCTCTACGTATTCAGCCAGTACAACGTTGCTCTTTGCTTTTCACGCAACTATATGCAAATGCCATCAAACTCACGTATTTTTAAACAATACCGAAAATAGAAAACGACTACGAGTACCAATTTTACTGTTTTTGTACGGAACAATCTATAATTGTAGTTGAACACCTTAGTCGAAGTTATTACAGATATGCCCGTCAGACAAATTAATCATTGTGAACAAAAAAGGAACCAAGTAAAGACCACTGAGGCCACTAAAACTTTAAATTCATAGTACTTCTCGTTTCACAATCAAATTACGACGCTTTATCCCAGTTGATTAAACTTTTTCCCCGTTAGTATGAATTCTACAACATACTGGAAGGTTCAAATGTATCACACTAAATTTACCGCCAAGACGTTTTCCTGTTCCCTTATTTCGCCAAAGAATAACTGTCAAAAATCGCTCTTCAAACTAATTACCTTAACACCACATAACTCTGAGTTCCTACAAATAGCGTGTCATAGTGCAGAACAAGTATATTAATTCCGTGATAGGTGAAGATTCTTCATTTTTCAGAACAATGGCTGCATATGCTACTTACTGGCTTCTAAAGCGTCGTCCTCAGTAGTGTCTACTTTCAAAGCTCAAACCGTATGAACGACCCTCTTCTTAAAATATCCAATATTTCTTAAGTCTATGAAATTAATGTATGAAGAACGCCAACAAGAACTACAGACTATAAGATACTCCTCTGGATTTTTTGTAGCAAATTTATGCTTTCCCGAAATTGAATGAGTCTTTAAAGAAGGAAACGGATCAACGCTGTGTCATGAAGATTCCACAACTCTTCCAAAGACAAGCTAAACCACTTAGCTTATAAACCTCTGTTAGCCTCAGCTTACCCTCTCAGGTATGCAGTTGGTTAACTATGTTTTGGTTACTGTAGAAAGTTGCAATCTTTAAATAAACTGTTGAACTATTTAATATTTACTAATTACCAGAAAATTCAGCAAGATGATAAAAGCGACGAAGAAGACAGCCTGCAGTAGTAAATAAGATGCTACTTTGACGTAACAGCTGATCGGCAGTCGCTGTACTACAGATGGTCGTCAGTAACGCTACTACACCATCATCCTGTTTTGAGCAGTCAAAGACTACTGGAAAAGCAGTTCTATGTTTCATAGCCGGGATTTGAAGCTTCTGTTGCCTATATGTCAACATCACAGCACACGTTTATAATGGCTTTTTTTCATGATACAATGATATTACTAAAGACTTGGGCTTGATTGTAAAACTGTCACTATCAACAACGCTGACAGCGATTGTCGTTGAAAAACTGGGCTATTAAAGTCTTTGCTAATTCGTTGTTTTCAGAAGATAAGATTTATGAACATAGAAATGAATAAAAAAAAATGCCAGAGAAAGCTTTTTCTTGGCATTAAAAACCTTGACGCGTTATACCGAGAAACTAAAATTTAAAAAAAAAAAAAAAGTTGTGACAAGTATAGGTTAAACTGTGGCAGAATAACAGTGGTAAAGCAGAAGTGATAGAAAAAAGAAACTGAGCAGAGCTGTTGAGTGGGAAAGGCAAAAAAAAAAAAGCTACTGAAGCAGGTAACCAGTAACTGGTCTGATGGAATTTTGCACCGCGACAGATCCATTAAACACCAGCTGATACCACAGCCACAGTCACCGCCACTACCATCATCACTTTCGCCATCATTACCACCACCACCAGCAGCACCGTCGCCACTTATTGCTATTTTTCGGTGATATACCGCATTTAACCTCAGTTGCCTTCCCTCTTTACTCGCAACCAAATCAATCTTTACTCTTTGCAAAACATTGGTAACCGACTAGAACCCAATGGTAATATGGTAACAAAAGATGCTGTACAACCATAAATAAATTTTCAATTTCTCTCTTTTTTCTTACTTTTCTCCGATTTCAACTGCAATTCCTTCTATAATCATATCGATCACGTTTACTATTTCCCTTCAACTAGATTTTCTTTTCCTTGCTTTTTTTTCTTTTTTTTTTTTTAAATCTCATTGTAACCTAATGAAGATTTTCCGTAGCTATCAGTTAATTCGATCGTACAATGTAAGAAATGTGTAATACAGTTGCAATAGTTTTTGCAACTAACATCAGTTTCAAAAAATAGACACATCTGCGTCCGTTTGTGGTATCATAAATAACATAAATGATAAACGTGCAATAATAGGTCATAAAATGAAATTATGATTAATGTTGACTGTTAAAATATTTAACCGTTTCAGTGAACAGCTAAAAATTGACAGCCAGATTAGCTGTTCTTTAGCTATTTTGAGAATATAACAAATACAAAATTGTGCAAACAAATGGTATGTAGAAAACTGGACTTGTTAATATTTGTACCATTTGTATAAGTATTCAAATCGAGCGTTAGTAATAATTGTAAAATATCTATCACTATGCCACAAACACATTAAAATTGAAGTATAAAATCGATGACAACTAACTGTTCGTTTTACACTTTTTTTTTTTTTTGTTCCGTACTATGGAAAAGTGTTGGGTACATTCGTTATCGAGGCGATGTAATCGTTGTTTTCTAATTGCTTAACCAAAAGAAAGGAAAAAGAGAAGAAAATGATATTGCGCTGCAAAAAACTGTTTTTAGTCAGTCGAAATATCTAAAACGAATTTTGCAGCGGCACTAAAGTGCCACTATTGTGTTTCTCGCTAAAGTGATTACGGCATTGCCGGTGGTTGCAAGTTGCAAATGCGTTAGTACTTAGCGGCAGCAGCAGGATCAACAGCAACGACAAGCAACATCGTTGCCTGTGAAAAATTTTGAACGACGGATAAATGGATGCTTCTTGCTTTAGTTTTAACAACAACGCTTCTTCTATACGACTCATCATTGTATTGTTAACGTAGACTACTGTTCTGCGAGGAGGCATCTGCTAATGTTGGACTGTTTGTTTATATCGGGGTTGTTACCGTGCTGCAGTTGCAGTGGTGGTAATGCTAGTAGTAGTGGTTAGTGGTCGAATTTGGCTCTCTTAAGGTTGTTTGCTGTGCTGTAGGTCTGACCTGTTTTTGTATCTTCTAGTCCGTTGTGTTGTTTTGTGAAGTTTGAATGAATGGTCATCAATTCTGTAGTTTTGCTTTACGCTTGCCTATATAACAAAAACATCATAATCTTGTCATCATGTTTGATGATCTTTCACTCATGATAAAAAGAAGAAATTTTTCCAAACGCCACATGTTCAACACATTTTCACTGCTTTTTTGCTGCAACTCATCGTCTGAGTTTCCTTCATTGCCAAGAAATATTATGTTGGTTGTGAAGAACCGTTTTTTTTGCGTATGGTTGACTTTTTGCGTAAGTTTGGTGGAGGCAGTTTGTATTGGTAACAGTTTAGTTCTATTTCTCACAGTGGGGATTTTTTTTACTCTTTTCATCCTTTCATCTTCACTAACAGTTAAGATTTTCAAAAAAATTTCTTACGCAGGTCCTTCTTGAGTAAACTGACGAAGATTGCTGTGAAAAAGAGAAAAACAGGGCAGAAATAAAAGCGTTTTTCCTTCAAACTCTAAGCCTCAGCTTGTTTGTAGGGAAGGCGATAGGCATTTAAGAGACACCTCTTGCAAGGTTTTTGAATTTTGAAATATTGCTTAGCGTAAATAGCTGGATAGGGGATAAACTACCAATTTTTCCTGGTAAACTTATGTGTAAACTCTGCACGGCTACTTTTAAATTGTGTTCTTTTTACGGATGATTAGGAATGATAACTATTTTTGTCTGATCAGAGGACCTAAGTTCACATTTTAGAGTATTGTTAAAATAAAAATGGTTTGTTCCTGATTCTTCTTTTCTTTGCGTTTTTCATAAGGATAATCCTTCGGGAGTGGGAAGGGCTTAGGCGAAAGGGCGAGGGAAAAGGGAAAGAAGGAAGTTCTTTTTCGTGAGAAATTTGCTTTTTCATCAGAAACCAGCTCTAGTCATTTTGGTGAATCTAGCGTACGGCTGCGCTTTATTATGGTAATGCCGCAGATTCACTTGATTTCTTTTTTTTTTTCACCTTGTAACTATTCGGAGAATGCTAATGGCTTTGCGAACTTTCATAGGCTAAGATTTTCCAGTTGATTTTATGTGTTTTTGAGTATTCTGTAACAGTTTTTTAAAACTGTATTATTTGTTCTGTTACTGGCACTGTTATTCTTTTCTACCCGTGCATATTAAGGACGAGGAAAATTTTTTCCTTTTTAATTTTCATTTTATTTTTTAGAGGAAGAACATGGAGAAGGCTCCGGAAGCCGTCGCTGTGAAGCCTGAAGAGACTATTAAAGCAGAAACAAATGGAAACGCCTCTCAGGATTTATCTGCTGTGGTATGCATCACCAGTAATTAATTGTCGGTCTTTTGTAAGTTGAACAGAATTAATATAGTTGAGCTGCACGACATGGAATTATCTACAGAGTTTTAAGTAACTAAGTGAATCATTTCATAATCAAAGTTATTAGCTTACTGGATACTTTCTGTACTGGAAATCTTCCTAACCGCTATTGAGTAGTCTCAAGCATTTTGTGAATTCAGCTATTACTTTTTGGATTTTAATATTTTAAAGGTGATTGGCTTACAGCTTTTCTTTTAGATACAAACTGTTTTGCAAACCACGCAAGACCGATTCCAGATGTTATCGGACCAAATTTTACACAGAATTGACGAAATGTCAAAGCGACTTGACGATCTAGAGAAGAATATAGTTGATCTTATGAACCAGGCAGGCGTTGAAACAGAACCGTAAAAGTCCATAACAGGCAGATGTTCACTCAACAACTTTGGAAATTTTATCATTATTTCTTCAAAGGTCTTTCTCTGTTACGGTGCGTCAGTCAGGATTATGACTCCTAAAATTACTGCAGACGATCGCATAGCTTTGTATATTCTGAAGAGTGACCTTGGTTGAGGATAAGGGAATTTTAAGTTTTTTGACTTTGTTTAACATATTATCCTTGTGCTGAATCTTCCTGACATGTTGTGGTATAGAATTCTTCACTGTTTTTTTAATTAAGAACTATTTTTGTTGTATAGAAATAATATTGTTGAGAGGGAACTGTTTTTTTATTTCTTCAGTGAAAAGAAATCACAAAAAAGTTTTGATGGATGAAATTTTCTTAACAGTAGTTCAGATATTGCTTTTCTAATACTTCAAAATTCTGAATCTCGGTTAGTTTTCAGTTGGGTCTTCATCCAACTGTTTGCGCAAGTTATCTTCCTTAATTTTTTGCTTTCGTTTTAAACTTTTTATTTGTTTTGCTACGTTTGTTTTTAATTTATTTTGCTTTAACGTTGTTTTTCATCAGTTATTCATCATTCTTTTATCAACAGGTTTTTTAGTAAGTAAAAAAATTCTGCTTTGGGTATTTTTGTATCAGATGTTTCTTTACCTTGTTGTTTCGATTAGCTTGTTGCGATGTATTTTTTTATAAGAGTGGGATGTTAGTTATTTTAGGGTCGAAATATTTTTCATTTTTCATAAATATCTTTTTTTATGCGTCTTCAGCCATTGTCTGTTTGAGCCTTCTGTGTGCGTTTTGTTGGGTACGAGTTTATTAAAATGGCTTTTAACCCCACTGTTTACATGTCTTATATATATA
>UXUI01007301.1:46028-57654 GCA_900576705.1 Enterobius vermicularis | reverse complement strand
CATTTGTTGTTTCCTCACAGCTATTTGCCCTGCTGACCAGCAGCGGTAAACCATCAGAATCATTGAAGGTAGATAATATCAAAAAACCAAAAAATAAAACATAACTTAATTAAAAAAAAAAAATTCTTTTTTATTTACATTTCTTTTCTCTCTTCTTTTTTATGTTTTCTACTTTCCTTACATCGTTTTACCATCCCTTTTCCAATTACCTTTTACTCTTAACGCATTGAAGCAAACTAAAAAAAACTAACCTCTTCGATCTGAGAGCATTAAAAAAAAGCTGAAAGAAAAAAAAAGGTTGTTGTTACTTTCAATAAAATTAAACTGATTTATTTATGAATTTTTTTTCGTTCGTTAAAAAACCCAAATTAACATTTTTTACCTTACCATTCTCTCTTCAACAACCCTTTTTCTCCTTATTTTTGTGACGTCTCACATAGAAAACATTCGTCTCTAAGCTGTGATTGAAGAAGTGTTATTATTATTATTTTGTTAAATTAGTTCAGTTAAAAAAGACTTGAGAAAAAAGTTAAAACTAACGATGAGGGAAAAAAACTGCAATTTAAATTATAGCAGATTTTTCTAATCTAAAGAAAAATACGCTTCTCAAAAAGCTGTTGCTTTGTAAGACAGAAAAAAAACAAAAGTATTCAGCCAAATGATGACCAAAATGAAATTTTTTGTCGCATATTTTCATTTTCAAATAGACTTTTAATAACCAAATAAACAAAAATTTACTTTTAAGGCTTTGCAAAACATTGTCAATTTCAAGATGACATTATCAAAATTTATTGTCATTATGGTAACATTAATTGGTTTTTTTTCAACGAAATATCGGTAAAATAATTGCTGTTTAAAAATCGTCAAAATAGTTAAGCAGTTTACAAAATAGTTTTCATTAATTCCTTACTCAATTACTTTTGAACTTAAGATTTGCTATTTTGTCTGTACTGAATGACTGAAGAGTAAAGCTTTCAAAATTGGATAAATTTGAAGCAAAGAAACCGAGAATAACAAACAGTCATCTGTGTAAAATTACGGCGGCAGAAGGTAACAAAATCTAAGAAACAATTTAACTTTATTGTCACACTGAAAGCGTATATTAATCGAAGCAAAACAAAATGAATAGATTGAAACTTTTGATTTTACAAATTTTTACTGTTGAAAAGAAGAATCAAAAATCGTGTTTAGCAGTAACAAAGGTTTTACTGTTGTGACTCTCCGGCGGATATAAGTGCCACTGGTAATTGGTGTTTTTTAAAAGTATGAAGAATTTCCTAAAGAAGTGTTTGCAAATAATATATATATATGCTGTTCTATTTGTCACTTTTTCTTTATAGATTAGTTTTGTTACAGACTTCAACAAACAAAATTTTTTTTATTGTCTTGTTTTTCTTCTAATGCAAATGGCAGTAATCAAAAAAACACATTTATTTTCAAAAATAATCAAAAAAATTTTTTTCGTCTACATTTTTCGTATATACATAAATAATTCGTTTAGTTAGCCTTAAATAAACAAATGATTAATCACGAGCTATGTCTTTTCCGTTCCTCTTTTTTCTTCTTTTTTGGCTAAACTTTCACTCGTTTAGAACTGTTATAATCAGTCATAATTTTTTTTTTCTTTTTTTGGCGATAACCAATACAAATGAACAAATTAAGAACTCTTTCCCAGTCAAACAATATTAATTTTTTTCCCTCTCGTTTAACAGATTTATGAACAAGCAGATTTCAATTAATTGAAATAAAACCTTCAAAGATTCAATGATAAACTACGCTGCCTTTTGGTCAGCTACAAAATTTTTTACATTTTCAACTCAAAGTGAGACAGCGTTCAAAAAAATCTCACAGTTGTCACTTCATTGTAATTGGTTTTAACTTGAACAACAACTGTTTTTATTATATTTTACTCTATTTTATATTTTTTATTTTTGAAAACCTTGGATTCTATTACTTATTCTTCAAAATTAAGCGATAAATATGAAACTATAATATAGGTTTTATAGGCGACAGATTTCGTGTTAAATTCATTTAGCATTACAGTAACCATAACATAATAAAGTAGGCGAAAAATAATACGGGGTACTTCAGACGAGTTGCGGGAAGACTGAGCTGACGTGTAAAATATTTGATAAAGACAAATTCATAGAAATAATGCACTGTTTATTAAACGTCTAACGAGAAAAAAAAATGACGTGCAGAGACTTCAAAACAGCGTTCAAAAAAATCTCACAGTCGTCACTTCATTGTAAATGTAGTTAGTTCCAGTACCTGTTTGCGTTAATTAAACGTCACCCCAAGCCCTGCAATTTAGGAGCTTTGTGCAGTTTGGTTGGCGAAATTGGTGAATTACGAAAGGAAAATCAAAAACTGCGAAACCGTCTTAGTGTTGTTGTGGAACCACGTCGAGGCGTTGTCCACCGCGTTGGAGCACTGTTGGACAGCAAAAATAGTCTATTCCCAAAGATCATTGGCAAGAAGGTTTCCCAACCGGAGATAAGATCTGGGGCTAGAGAACGACTCTCCACACCCCCACCAAAGGTAGAATTATAAAATCTGGTAACAAGATCTTGCAGTTGAATGTTTCAACAGTGGCAGTGAATAGCAAAAATTGTAATTCGTATTTTTTTTTTCGATATATTATACCTAAAGAGTCCAATCTTTGGAAGAAATAAATAAGAAAGTTATTCTATGTTTTTTAAAATGACCTCTGGCACTTTACACGCTGTCTGCCAAAATTTATCTATATAATTTCTTTAGGACTGTTTAAATGCAAGCTGTTATTCGGCGGACATTTCTTCAGATTTTTCTGAAGGTAAACGTCAGGGATCAAATCTTCTTGCACGTCCACTAGTACTTCCGAAAGGGTATAATTCTGATGCTGAGCAAACTACATTATCTGAAGTAATGGTTAACTTGCAACTACTATGAGCTATTTAAAACATACAAAGAATTTTAAAATCGGGTGCCAGATGGTTCAAAAAACGTTATTTTTACTGCAAAACGGCGAAAACAGCTTTTTTACGACTGCTACAATGCATGATCTGCAGCTCGCTTATTTGCTTCCAAAAAATTATGGTAGGGTCAGCATCATGCAATCAGGCGCTACAATATCGTACAACGCTAATTAACTTAGCTCCCTGGCGTGGTCGTTATCGAGGGCAATTATGTTTAAGTATATTCTGTGTTGCACTCAGTGGTATTACTATACCCCTCTGTCACTCAACTGGCAAACCTTTTTTGTTTAATTACAGTCTTATGCTTTTTATTAGGTTAAATATCATTTGGTAATACTGGCGAATTATTATAGTTGTATTCAATTAGTGCACAAGGTAAAAGAATAAAATTGGATAGAGCTTCTAAATCTTGACTGTTGACGAAAAAGTTTAGTTTTTTTTTTCATGTACTTGGCACCTAGCAAAACTAAGCTGTTTGTTAACGATTTCAGAAATTTAGTCTTATTTTTCACACTTTTTAAAATAACAGTTTCTCTGAACAGTTGCGGCTAAACCTTCAGCAGGAAAAGTTTAGACAGTTTTTCTGGCCCCTATCACTGTAAACGTTAATCAAGTATTGCGACTTAAGGGTTTTGACGATAATGTTTCCTGGTAAACAAAACGCTGTTACGAGTGAGTTTTTAGAAAGATAATATAAAACAAAAAGTAGCTGTAGCTTAACAAAAAAGAAAAAATGCAAGTGGTAGCGAACTTCCTAAAGAAGGAGGCTTATTAATCCGCTTACGAAAAAGTTTAGCAGTCGCGCTGAATGCTGCACAGAATAATGCTAGAGAAGAATGCTGATAACAATGGGCTTAAAAGGGGAATGGTAATAAACAGGCATTCCAGAAACATTAAAACACCGGCTGTGAGAAGAAAGCATGTCTGAGTTGCTGATTTTTGATTGAACTTCAATCTCTGATGCTTTACTGAGGACAAAAATAATGCTTATTTTTACTTTCTGATGTCCGATGACATTTTCTAAGAACAAAAGTTGCCTCTATATAGGATATTAATGCCTCTTTCAAAATAATAACGTACATCATCTGTAAACTTTTATTTTTTACAGAAACCACTTCGAAGCTGCACTACACGTTCGCCTGACCATGCTTTTAGAACATTCTCACGTCGTTGTCATGCTTCATCTGTTTCTGAAAATACGCATACTAGTCCGTCGTCAGCTTCGTCTCGTGACCCTTCAGAAGCAATGAGTAATTTTTTTACTGTTTGACATAAGTTAATTATGTTCCTTTAAAGAAAGCAAGAAACGGCAAAACTAAATGTGAACCTTGAGCAGAAAACACATATTTGTGAAAGTGATAACACACGATGATCTAAAGATTACATTATGTGCTTACATCATATTGCATTTCAGCATCGAGTAGATCAAGTTTTTTGGAGCTAATTGGAATAAGAAAAAAGAAGGACAGCTGTACAGAGAAAAAGAACAGTTTTGGAAAGCAGATTTTTAAAAAACGTAAACGAAAAGCTAGTGAAAGTGATTCTTTACAGTCGAACGATGAAGAACGCTGTAACGGTAAGTGTTTGCTTCAAAAAAGAGAGAAAACAAATTAATTTTGTCTCAAACATTTTTTACTGCTCAGTTTTTTTTTCCGTAGACAGAAATTAGGTTATTTTTTAAAGTTTAGTTTTAACAATGCAAGCATTCTAGGAATCACTAGCTGTTATCATACAACAAATAACTAGCTGTTAAAAAAAGAGAATTTATAAAAAGAGGATGAAAACGCTCATTTTGTGTAAAAGCCAGTGACGGTTTCAGATGGTAAATGGACAGTGTTAAATGTGACTAGCAAATTTAGCACTAGCGAAAATTTAGGCAAAGCCGAAAATGTCACAAAGACTTTATTGCCGGAACCAAAACAATATAGGCTTCAACGTCAGGTAAACGATAGATGTTTTGCATTTTTATACACTTATTTTGAAGAAAAAGTTGAACGGAAAAAGGATAGATGCATGGAGGAAATGTGCCAAGAAGAAATAGAGGCGATGAAAGGGCAACCAGAGAAAAAGCGGTGATAAAAAGTTTTTTTTAAAGTTTTTTGTTTTCAGAATGATTACTTCTACTGGTAAAGTGACTTTACAGATATTGTCAGTATTTTAAAGTATTTATCAAAAAATAAGTCTCTAGAATTACTCTGAATGATTTCCAACTTTAAATCCTTTACGTTGACGAAACAAAGCCTTCGCGGTTATTTTATTTAATGTTGCTTTCGGCCTCATGCTTGATTTACAGTCTGATCAGTAAAAATAAGTAGTTAAATATGGTCTACTTTTTGACGCTGTTGATATTGTGGAAATGAGATTGTTTAAAAATTTCTAGTTTATACGTTATTATGTTTTAAAGGTAAAATTTACGCAATTAAAATGCTACTTGCTTTGCTTCAAATATTTCAACTTTGCTTTATTCGTTTGGCACTGCAGTGCAGATCAGTTCCTCTGCTTGATATCTGCGGCAGTTAGTCAAATGGTTACTGTAGTTTCATAGCTTATCTTTCAGACTGCTCTCAAGCTAATATTATTGTGAGACTGATGAAATCTACAATTTTTAAATATACATACGGTAGACAAACAAATATTAGAGTTATTTAGAATTTTTACACTAATACTGTTTCACCAGTTATATATTATAGAAACGTGTTATGCGTTTCAATGCTGAAAACAAAGAAAACAGTTCTTGTCGCTACTCTGGCTCTCAAACCAGCAGTGTTCAGCGCGACTCTACCAAACGGATTCTATCTTCAGGTGCTGAATCACGTTTACATCAGCGCTGCAGTAGCCGTGAATCAACCGGTAACTGTTAATGGCACACGCAAACTTCCCAGCTGAATTGCTACATTTGTCAGGGTTACGTCAACTTTTCTAAATTTTCAGATACGACTAGAGGTAGACGAGGACATCGTGGTGACGATGATGCGCTGATGCTGCATAAAGAACTGGAAATGTTTAAGAGTCGAAACAATCGTTTGATTGAGCAATTAAGACAAAAATCAATAGAGTACTCAAAACTTTCATCTCACGTGGCAAGTTTACAAAAACAAGTGAGTTTTTAACAAAAAAGAAAAAAAACAAAAATATTTACGCTTTAAATTACTATATTGTAGAATGATATGAACAGTCATTAGAACAAAAAGTACAAAAGAAAAATTTTTTACTTTGAAAATTTCAAGTTTTTTATCTCTCATTCGCGATTATCTATACTTGCCTCAGTTTTAGGTAGATGTATTCAGAAACAGATGCCGATTAAATGAAGATTTAGAAAAATGGACATTTGATGATCGTATCAATTTACATTCAAAAAAAATATTGGATTTGGTTGGGAAATCACTGCAAAATTTTGAAAGTCGTTTGCAGACTCTCAAAAATGAAAGTGTAAAAAACCAGGAAATGATATGTATTTTATTATTATTATTATTGTTATTATATTATCAACTAATAATTAACAATTAACGATAATAATAATTAATAATTAACAATTAATAATTAATAATTAACAATAATAATAATAATTATTATTATTGTTAATTATTAATTATTAATTAATAATAATAGTAATAATAATAATAATAATTATTATTATTAATTGTTATTATTATTAATTAATTAATAATTAATAATTAACAATTAATAATTAATAATTAACAATAATAATAATAATTATTATTATTGTTAATTATTAATTATTAATTAATTAATAATAATAACAATTATTATTAATATTATTATTTATTAATTAAGAATTAATAATTAAAAATAATAATGTTAATTAATAATTAACAGTTAACAGTAATATTAATTAATAAATAATAATAATGGCAATTATTAATATCAATATTATTTACTAATTAATAATTAATAAATAACAATAGTAATTAATAATAATAATAAATAATCAACAGTCAACAATAATAACAATAATAATAATAATAAATAATTAACAATAATAATAATAAATAAGTAATAATAATAATAATAATAATAATAATAATGATAATGATAATAATAATTATTATTATAATTTATTATTATTATTATTATTGTTATTATTATTATTATTAATATTACTGTTAATTATTTACTATTATTATTATTCTTATTATTGTTAGCTGTTGATTAATAATTATTATTACTATTGTTAATTATTAATTATTAATTACTAAATAATATTAATATTAATATTAATAATTGTTAATTAACAGTAATAATAATTATTATTATAATTATAATAATTATTATTGTTGTTAATTATAAATAATAATAATTATTATTACTATTGCTATTTCTATAATTATTAATTCGATAAGGACAGTGATGTACATCCAAAATTTATGTTATGCTGCTAGTTTGGTTTTATCTTTTCTAATATTCAGGCAGTAAATTCAACGCTGAAAGAGCAGGAAACATCTCAAGCTGCCATTGAACAACTAGAAAGATTACAGCGCGAAAATTTTCATCTTTTGCAATTACGTGCGACAGGTATTCTTGCGACAGGCTTAAGAAATTGTAAAGAAATGGTTAAAAACTGAGAATTTTTTTAGAAGTTAGTTTTCAAGAAAGACATATTCGCCATCTGCTGGAAATGATGCCTTCATATGATGCGTTATATTCATTTACCATGGGAATCCTACGAAAAGTTCGTATTGTTTAGAGCCTTTATCAAAGTTTATGCTGCTTAGTAGTATTTGCCAAGTAGGATAGAAAAGGTTTTAAATCTAGCTTAAAGTGTATTTGACTTTTTAGCTTGGACAGTTACGAGCAACATTCATTGAGAGAAGCGCAAAATCAACAGAAAAAGAATTAGAACTTATGCAAATGCGTATTTGCCTTATATTAGCAAATGCTCAAGTAAAGCATATAATTTTTATCTTTTTACTGTTTACCTTTGAAGATCATTACAATGTTCTGATTAAAAACTGACGATTGAAAGTAATGCAGAGAAATTATAAAGTTTTTTACACACCCATTTTGCTGTTAATGGTAAATCATTTACGTCGGTGTGTATACAGTATAAGACTAGCTTAGATTGAAAGATTAAAGCTGCGGAACAATGACACCACTGCAGTTCGTCGTCGTCCAGTCTCATACCACGGCGACAATCTCCACGATCGATTGGTACTGATTTTTTTTGCAATACCTTTAACAGCTGCTCATAGTTTCTGTAGACGTTGTTATACTAACATTTGGCATAATTTTCCTTGCGTTATAATTCTTTTTACTCAGAATAATGCACAACTGAATTTCTACATTCCGCTACAACTTCATGGTTCTCGACTAGAAAAATTTCATCAGTCGACCGCTGTAGATGTGGAAGCCGAGGTGGAAAGGAATGAGCAAAGCATCGAATCGGAGTTTTTGCGTCTTTTTGATTACGCGAGATGTAAGTAAAGCGCGCTTTTTTTTTGAGCTGGTCGTCGTTTAGATTTTGTAATTAGATGTATCAGTTCTGTTTCCACGGCTAGCTTTTATTTCTTATTTCTCTACTCTTTTCCGCCAAGAAAACTCATTGATGACGTGTAACGCCAGAAAAAACGTTTTCTACGCCTAAACGACTTTTCACTTGTAACGGAACTCACTAAAGAGCACTCTGCTTTGATAATTTACGTTTAAGAATACTACAGCGTAGTTTGATTCCAAATTTTGTGATGAACGAATATAGCACAGTTGAATGTCAAAAAAATTAAAAATTGAACAGTCGGCATTTGAGAACTTTGCCCCATACATTATGCCTAATGAATTTCAGGCCTTACACATGTCTGCAACGGAGAAGAAAATATTCCGCAGTGTGCCAAAAAAAGTTCGATAAACTCAACCGCGCAGTTCAAATGTAGAGATGAACAGCCTTTATTAATCAAACAGAGTTCCTCCTTCTTGAACTTGATAGCAAATTTTATTTGAACCTTCTATTTAAAGACGTTTAAAGTAAAAAAAAAAGAAATCTAGCTTATTCGTAGAATTGTTTTAAATTGTTTTTCTTTTCCAGCTTCACCCTTTGGTGAACGTAATTTGCTGCCAAAAAATAACATCAACCGTATTTCATTATGGAACAAAAAAATTCAATCAACAGCACGACCTGTCAGGTGATACCTCATTCTTATAAAATACAAGTTGCAAAAGTGGCAAGTTTTTCAGCATTTGTTAACACAGCAGTGAAAATTTCAATTTTGGGCATTATGAAATTGTTTTTACGATCCTTGTTTTCGACAGTTTGTTTCTTTAGTATGATGGAAACCCATGAAAAAGGAGCGCCAGCTAATAGTTACTTACAACGGTTCAATGATGAGAATGCAGAAAGAGAGGAAAAAAAAGACTTTTCAAACTCAAAGTATGTTTGACACTTGACTATCGACCTCAAAAATTTTAAAATTTTTTTTGTTAAACCTTCATTCATGCATTCCACTGACGTAAACATTAATAAAAAATTTCTGTTTTCAACCTGAATAGAATTCAAACTATGACCAGTGTACCGGCGATTGTATCATCACTACAAGACGTAAGCAAGTCATCGGCTATCATTAACAGTCCTTCGTCGCCGCCGCACACACCTCGATCAGTACCTCATCTGAGTGAAATAAAAACGAAACGAAATTTTGACCATCACAGGTCTGTGCAACAACACCAAAGCAATGGTGCGCTGTTTCACGGTTCATTATGCAGTCGTCAACTTTTTAGTTCCAGGAGTTCAGTGGATGCTGCATTTTCGATGACAAAAAAAACATGATATTAAGAACAGTTGTACTATAATTAATTTGTTAACAAGAAACTATATAGTTTTTTTTTAAAGATAATTCTTCATATGAAATTCGGTCATCGAGAACAAGCATTCGGTCTGATTACGGTTCTAGAATTATTAACAGTGTCTATTCTGTTGGCGATAAGAAACGAGCACCACCTAATAATTCCAAAATCGCTTTACCTAGTGTTTTACGTTCACAAAAGCCCAGCATTAGTAGTCCGGTAATTGCACACCATAATCGCGAGTCGACAGCACTCACCGTGAGTAAATTATCAGTTGTTTACGCCACTATGTCAATCAAATGACTTTTAGTCACTAGTAAGAAGCGATCAACAACTACACAATTATTATAAAAAACCTTTTTTTTAGCATCGTATTAATACACCCTCAGTTACATCGCCGAATTGTACTAATTCAGAAATTCGTTTGATTTATCAGACGAGACGAAATCAGGAACACATAGCCGTGATACAAGAGGAAAGTCCTTCAAAAGCAGAAGCACAAGAGAAGAGTCGCTTGTCGAAGTTACCGAATGTTTCGCAAGAAAGAAAAAAAGGAATGTCTTGGTTAAGTCGTTTTACTCAAGGAAAAAAATAGTTTTCTGCGTTGTATGCAGGTGTCCAGACTGGCTTAGTCTAATAACTTTTTAGCTGTAACTGTTCTTGTGATCTTACAGTATCTGTAAAGCATTGATATTTTATAAGTAAACTCTGGAAGTCTAAAAGAACTTTTCCACACTTAACTGTGGTGGATTACTGGAGTGAGCTCAAGATGACGATAGAGTCAGCAAAAAATGAAGTTGATTTTTAAATTAATTATTTTTTCACAAATCTCTATAACAGCTGACACAAATTCAGGAGTAGATGGAAATAAATTTTCAATTTTTGATCATATGCTATAAAGTAGACAAAGTTAGAAGCTTACAGAGCAAACGATTAGGGAGAAGCTAGAAACTCTTCTTGAGCTTTATACAGTTTTCCCTTTTAGTTTCTCAATTTGCTATAAATGTAGCAGATACGTCGTTTACTTACAATGTGCCTTTCTTTAATGTTCTACCTGAATGTAGCAAGTCTCTGATGAGATCAATAAAAATAAAAGTTGAAAACCTTTATGTTCTTCGCCTATTCTGTTTACCTCTCTTCAACAAAGATTGTAATTTTTCAGAGAAAGATACAGTTAGTTTTGTTGAATAATAATTTTTATTTCATCATTTTTTTCACCTTTTTTATTTGAATTACGAGAACTGACAGCAATTAGATAATGAGAGGATTATTGTCAGTGCTATATTGATCTTGTTTATACGTACTGTTGCTATATGTCGGTTAAAATATGCTTTTGCATATTGTTATCTTTGAATAAAACATTTTCATCATTAAAGCAGCGTTAATAAACACCAGTAACCGTGGGCAGCGCAGAATCGGGAAATACGGCCCTGCGAATTTGATTTTTTTTGGGAAGACATTTTTATTCCTATCATCGTTTTTGAAAATAAATTATTGGCAGACAAATTTATCATCAGTACGTTTATGTATTAGAAGTGCAAAAAAATGCTGTCCGTTGATTTTGAAATATTTATTTAGCCCAAACGTGAATCTACTGCAAATTATTAACTTTCAGTTATCATTAGTTCACGAAGGAAAAAATTAAACAAAATTTGTCAATATGAGCATTATTAAACGCTCTGCAAACGTATTTCGATAGCTATATTTCCATCCTAGCGGAAGTATGTCTATTTCTCAGTAACTCATTTTTCCGCAACTTCTAGCAAAAAATTTGTAAGTTTGAGGCTAAGAAATAGCAATATAAAAACTTGCAATTTGTTGCTTTAGTTGAAGCAGTTATAAACAGAAAAAAATAACAACTCAAAACAAAACTGCAG
>UXUI01007301.1:11780-24203 GCA_900576705.1 Enterobius vermicularis | reverse complement strand
CTCATTACGCGAAACTACTTATAATTTAACATACTGAATAGACAGCTAGTTACGGGTTCACAACGGTTTACATACTTTTCCTTTCACTTCACCATTGTTGCAGGAAAAAAACTGCTGTTAGAATAAGAGATTCTACCCAATTTCTGTTACTTTGTTACCTCTTGTTTCTTAGTCAATGCCACTCGCTCCAGTAATATCAGGAATTTGCTAACAACCAATGACTTACCAAATGGGAGAAATTACACAGCAAAGTGTGACAGTTAGTAATAACAAGGATGACAAAGGTCAACAGCGCAAAACTACTGCATAAGCCATTTAGAAGAAAGAATCCTAATACCTGAACTCACAATATTTCAACTAAGTGAATAAAGCCAAGAATTTCTATTACAATAGTATTAAAGACTCACTAAACTATAATCAATAAACCCTGAACGCAACTGTTATCTGTACAGAGTTCATTTGAAAAAATCGGAACAAAACGATTTCAGTAAATCTTACTCATGCAAGATAAGGAAAAAGAAAAAAGGAGATTTAAAAGAGTGCCCCTTCTGCAGTTCTCTTTAAAAAATTTAGAAAGAATTATCTTTACCTTTATTTTTTTGCCGGGAAACAGCAACAAAATACAGCCATATATTAATAATCAGCAATGCTTGAAGTACCAATCAAGACAGAGTAATAAATACTGTAAGGTGCTAACAAAAAATGTTCACAATAAGAAAAAAAATTGTTTATGAAAACCATACAACAAAAATTTTAGCCTCTATCCTCTCGGACTGTATAAATCTATTATTTAAATACACTTATTCTTACACCACCATGACGAAGAGACTACCGAGCACTGCAGCGAATGGACTTTCGAAACCTTCTCACAGACACAGAATAAGAGAAGGCTGACAAGAAAAGAGCAACGATTGAAAGTTAAACATCATGGCAACAGTCCAGCAGTAAAATAAAGGCCAAAATTAAGCAAAAAATTATTTGTTTAACAAATGGTGCTGTTTGATAATGTGCGCCATGAAGATAGCTTAGAAATAACGGTTTCCAAAGCGGTGGAAATTTTTGAAAAAAATAAATAATTTCAAGTGAAAGCCAGGAATGAATATCAATGGCAAAAGTAATTGGTAGCCGGGTACTCTCAAGTAATGATAATTAAAAAAATGCTGATAAAACTTCCTAATAATCTTATAAGCAGCGTATTACGACTTTTCTGTATTTCTGATCATCTGTGGTCTGGCCAGCCCCATTTCGCTAACTCGCGTAATTTTTCCTTCCGACTGCGCAACATGCTTGTGGAACCACCACTCCGAATGTAGCGGCGTTTGTTTCTTTCGAAAATTACGTACAAATCCTGAAATTATGAAAATTGCCATACTGAACAAAAGAAAATATGCATTTCTTTATTTACTTTAATTGAACACCATATACCATTGAACTTTTTAGAGTTATAATTCTTATGACATTTCTTTACATATAAGAAATACACTGCAATGATGAATGTTAACCATTGTTTCCAGTTTAAATTTTTAAAGATTTATTGGTCTAATCAGTTTGCAGTCACAGAATTTGAAAATTATTGTATCCAAAAGAGAACAGTTTAATTACCATTTCCAAATATTAGTGCAAATAACTGTGAACGGAAATCGGTACGAGCAGTGTAAAGAGGGAGATTGACCACTGAAGTTGCCGCATAGGTACTATAGAGTAATCCTAAACAGTTAATTAGCTTACTAGCAATTGGCTTAAAATTTAGTTTAAAAACCGGTCTCTAATTTTTATCTATAAAAACAGTTTTTTAAAAGCAGAGAAGTATTCGAAAGCTCTATCATAATTTGGCAACTAAAAACTGAAATGGACCTTTGTTTCTAGAATAACAGTTTATGTTCTTTGTTCTCCTCAACAGATGGTTGCGTTGTAACAATGCTATTTAAAAAAGCTACTTTAAATCCATATCTTACGCGATAAAGATAATTTAAATTTCTTAGCAAAGGATAAAAGTTTAGCTGTAAGGAGAAATTTAAGCCTTAATGAACAGCTGCTTCAAGAGCTGAGGAACAAGTAAGAAAAGCTGTATTTGAAACGGTAATTTTCAAACATACCGCCAAGTAAATCGTGAAGTGTAATATAATTCATCTGACTTAAAAATACACAGGTTATAGGAGCAGTTGAAAGAACTACTGCTATCGACATTGTTAGGCACGTCACCAATTGGCGGCGTAGGTCCACACGATTTACCTAAAAACAAAAGCACCTTATAACAGTTATTCAAATTCACGGTTTATTTACAAACTCTAAATATGTTTTGAAAAAGCTTAGACTTTTAATCTTACAAAAAAAGCCGGTTTTTTCTTTCTTTCTCCGTAGCTATTAAATTCTCTTTCTGTAGCTATTAGAACCAGTGGTATCACTTTTAACCCTATCTGCTAGAAAAAAGATCCAAAAAAACAACAGTTGCAGGTAACTTACAAGTCTTCTCACACTGTAACAAAAAAATAATTTTCTAAATAAAGAAATAGAAAATTTTTTGCGAGACATGCTGACACTAGCAGCTAATCGGTTTTTTTTTCACTTCTTTTCTGCGTCTTCAAAACTTTTTCGCAGATGTTGCTCTGTTTTGCATTCTTTGCTTCAGAAACAGGTATACTACAAGTCTCGCCAATATAGCTATTGCAGTTGAAATAATGTAAAAAAATGACTTTATTTTCTTACAGAAGAAGCATTTACCTGTGAGCGCTTCATCACTGAATAAACAGCAAAAGCAATTGCAAAGCTTAATAGAGAAGAAAGAGCAATACTCAACAAGTGGAAAATTGCATAGTTTTTTCCAGTTATGTGTGTAGTGTAGCAGTAAGGTGATATCAATGCACCTTTTTTAGTTTCTGCAGAAGCTGCTACCAATGACAATCCAGCGATTACCTGTAACAATATTATATATGTTTATTTAATACTTGTTCTTGTTTTTTCTTTCTATAACTTTATCAAGAAATGTAGTAAAAATTTTTCTATTCATTAATTTCTAGCTACAGTTTATTCTTTAATACAAAGAACAATAAATCCTTTCTAAGCTGTTTGCTTTGAAAATCATAAATTTGTTTGAGTGAAATAAACAAAGAACTGATGGAGAAAATAATGCGTACTCCACTAATCGCGTAACCTGTCCAACCAAGTATAATTTTATGGTGTATTCTCCAAGAAGAACTGTAAAAGACATAGCACTTTAATGCAATCAGGCATTCCATTGCAACTATCAACTTTGTTACTGACACCATTTCACCTAAATTTTTGGTAGAAGTAGATTCCGCCAAGTTTCTGTTTGCTTTTACCTTTTTTTAAAACACTTTGAACCGCTACGACTAAAAAATTGCATTTAAGGCCCTAAAAATTCACTACAACCTAGACAAATTTCTGTTCTGCAATGGAAAATTAAGCTTTAGAGGGCAAAAAGGGCTGAATAACTCTTCTACTCAGTCGCCAATCTTTCTTTTTTTTCTTTTCAAATGCTAGTACGTTTTTTTGGACACAGAAACATTGTATCGTAATGCTTCAAAAATGTTGCCCAATAAGCCAAGTAAGGTTATTTATAAAAAAAAAGGGATTAAAAGACAGCAAATGGTACAAAAAGTTGGTTTTCAAAAAAAAATTAAATTTTTGCTATTTTTATCACTAATATTGAAGCAGAGGTTTTCGAGCTTTTAGATATTGTTAATTGAAGTTAACAAAGTTTTTTTAAAACATGCTAATTGGTCAAGGAAGCGAACCCCCTATAATAAACGCTATAGGCCATGATCGCTGGGTAATACATGTCCATGGAGTTATCGTACTGGTTTCTGCAGTGGTGTAGGAAAGAACTTCACGCGAGTGACCGGTTATTGCTAACGAAATACCATTCGTCTGAAACTCGAGACAGTTGAGGTACAGAAATAAGCTGGCAAATAACTATTACCGTTTTGAAATTGGTCAGAAATCGCATGCTTAGCTTTTATAAAAACAATTCATTTTTAGCTCAAAAACATCATTAGCAGTTTGCCAGCAGCTGCTTCCTTTTCTCCTTTTTTTGCTTTTATGAGTCCTACCAAAGTACACTATCTATTTCTCATCTTATTAGAGACAGTAGGCAGGAAAAGACTGTGGCGCGAAAAAGCTCCAGTAGACAACAATTTTGGCGGTCCAAACTACTGCTTTCCAACCTCTTTACCTTTTTCAAGATGTGATACCGTATATTTTACAAACAAGAGTTCTTCGATGCCACAAATATCTGTAAGTCTGTGAAGAAATATGCTGCTGTTTAGTTAGCGAATATCAAACAAGCTATTGCTCATCATTTAATTATCTTTCCCTGCTGCGTAGAACTATTAACAATGTCGAATTAAAACCAAAGCACAAAAACATCACAAAAATTTACCAAATCTGCAAAGGCCATAAATGAATACAGGCACATTTTGCATCTAAGATCCCGATTTGTGTTGATCACAATCAGAATCACAAGATTACAAATAAAAACCAATACTCCGCTTATTGTAATTAGTCGATATTCAATAATTTTCTCTACTGTTTGGTAGCGGGTTTCCATAGTTTCTAATTTCTCTAGCAATGTAAATAAACCAGTTCTTCACTTGAACAAGGTTCTACAAAACCGTTACGTTTGCCAAATCCCTGAAAAATTTTAAAATTTTCAAAGCTTTTGTGAAAGATAAGAAAAGGTTTTTTGAAAGCCGCCGTACAACTTAGCACCCTAGTTTCTAATTGAAATCTGATTTCCTAAATATCCTTATAAAGTTGAAGAACAGAAGACTTCAGCTTGGGAGAGAAGCGTTTATGGAAAGAAGAGCAGTTACTTTACGAAGAAAAAAAACTTTTTTGTTGTCATCGTGTAAAGACAAAGATTTGTAATTTGTATAAGTCTGAACTCCTTCAAATTGTCCAGAACAAAAGCAACATGAAGGTGTTAGTGGCAAGAGGGAGGAGGGAAGAAAAGACTCTCGACCGAAAACGAGCATCATAGAAGGCGAAGAAAATAAATTGCAAGAAGTGAAAAAAGTTAGAAATGTTTTGAGTTTTTTTTTGTGCAGTATGCTAAGGCTGGTAATCCTCAATGCTCTGACTTCGCTCTGAACATCTCGTGACTTTAAATATGAGAATGCGTGGTAGTAACAAATTTGATAAACACAGTCTTTAGTTAGCCGAGCAAAAAAATATGGGAGAGATTTCATAGATTTCTTTAATTTCGTAATTTCCGCAGAAAAATCTTTGATTGCGAACGAACAAAGACAAAAAGCAACCTTTTTCAGTATCATTGAAACACGCAAACGAATCTTAGCCGGAAATACTCAAAATGGTTTAGTCATTGTCTTGTATTTGAGTTTTAAGCAGTGTAGCCATGACTCACAGAAAGATTTCGAAAACAAACAGATTTTCAAATAACGGAATAGATGTAGTAAAAATGAATGGTTAAAAAAGCAAATGAGGTAGCACTTATCTGACAAGCAAATATATTCAACAAAGAAAGTAACAGAAAAAAAAATGAAAACGAGAGTTTTTCAACATAGAAATTTTTTTATCGCCGTTTTCAGATATACTTTAAAATCTTAGCAATGTCACTTCAAATTTTAGAGTTATACCTTTTACCAAGTTCATTATTTCTTTTGATGATTAACTTGCTAGGTGAAATCTCGATGTGACCAGGCACAACTTGTTCACTTCTATATGCCGAAAAGACGTACATTACTAAAAAACAAACTTCGAATATTTCAGAGACGGTCGCCGTTTGCTTTTTTAAACTTTAACGCTTTTTATTCCTATTTCCAAACAATTATTTAGTAATCAAGTAGATATTAGAAGTACTTTAAACAGTCACATAAGTCGTCCTGTGTCAGTTTAAACATTTTTTTCACTTAGTGTCTCAAAACTTTTTAAGCTTCACTTATCAGCAAAACCCAAATTTAGTTTTCAAAAACTAAGAAAAGAACTAAAAGTGGTTATTTCATTATTTAGTGTTCCCTTGAAGTTCCAAAGTTTGTTACATTGCTGCACGACACGTTTTTTTCTCTGAACCTGTAGTTCAGTTTGACTTCATTTAAATTTAAAAGCTTTAGTTTATAAATTTTCTGCACCACCTAACTCGAAGAGTATTACATTTTTAATATCTTTTTGCACCTAAGTGCATAAAATGAAAACAAAAATTTATTAGCATAAAATATATTTATCTTTAAACTTCAAAAAAAACATACGTTTAGTGCAAAACTGCTGGCTTTGTAACACATTAGGATTTGGTAATTTCACCCTGATCGAGTCGTGCGAGCTATGAGCCAAGTGTGGAACCGAAAATAAATCACTGTTTTTACAGCGATTTCACATATTTTATGGTAATGTAACCATTTTGCTTTTAAGAGTTTCTGAAAGCCATTAAAAGCGGTCATGAAAAGTTGGTAGTATTTAGCCTTAGAAAATTCGTCTTTGTTCTGAAAGGTACATTTGCCGTAAGAAAATTTTCCGATACTTGCAAAATTTAGGTAGCTTTTATTCCTCACTTTCTCTGTCTCTAGTCTGTTACATGCTAAAAATTTGTAGTTCTTCTATATTTTTAAGCCCAGAAAGGTCAAGAAATCTACTGTTTCAGCCATTCAGGTTCAAAGTGCAAATTCTTTTTTGTATTTTGGCGGTCTGACCAGTTTAGAGAATTACCGCAAATATTACTAGAATAGGGATGGTCAGACAGCCTAGCATTTGCACATGCGATCAAAGCTCTGACGAGGTGGGCTACAGTTATGTTTTTGACAGCTTAAAAAACTTTTTCTTTTACCGGTCTTTCAAATACCGCAGTCAAGATTCCCGTCCACTATGCTTTCTTTGAACTCTGTAAAACTCGCTGTTCGTCGCAATTTTCATTCTTGGTACGTTTTCCTTTCGTGAGCAGAAGGCAACTCTATGATCTTCACAGTTTGCCACAACGTAAAAGAAGCAGACGATGCTGGGATAAATGCTAATCGCTGCAGCTCTGCAGACTATGCAAAATGTAACTTTTCAAAACAAGTCTTAAATTATTGAACATAGCACGAAGTCGCTTTTTATGGCTTTCAGAAGCAGCTGAAGGCGCTTAATCGTTTTAACATGCTTGAAGATTATTATAAAAGCAGCGAATTATTTTCACTTTCACGCTTAGTTCCAGCCTTGAAACACTCGAATTTGTCAGAACGATAACAGAAAATTATTACGTGTCAGAAAACAAGAATTCCCGAAAAAGTTTTTTAAATTTAAAGACTCGTTTTACTGTACATGTTTTAACTTTCTGTTCTCGTTGTATGTGCCTAACTACTGAGCAAAATCAGAAGATACACTAAACGTTCAGGAACAGAAAGCAAAAAATACTTTAATAAATCAAAAATTTTCAAATTCTATTTAGATTAAAAAAAAATAACTTCACTATAGAAATGTCGAATAGAAGACTGAAAACTGAGGAGTCTACTTTTCCAGATTACCTCTTCGAGTCTTTAAGTTTAATTCCAGGTTTTGAAAATCAGCAACATTCATGTATTCGTTAAAAGTTGGTAGATCGCAAGCAGCAAAAGCGTTGCTTCAACGTTAATTGAGCTGCATTTATTTAACTACATTTATTGATCTAAGCGAAAGGAAGAAACTGTGACAACGGTAGCAGAGCACAAACATAAATATGCCCAAAAGAGAGCTAACGAGCTTTTTGAAAAATGGCGTCCTTTAGACTAAAAATATGAGTGAAATTTGTGTTTGAATAACTGCTTTTTATTATGCTTTATACTAGATTCTACATAATACTAATACAATCGACTGTGATTTACCGAATAAACCATCATCAATTAGATAAAATTTCAAAGATCACCGCCGCTTTGTAGACCCACGTACTTTCAGTAGGTATCGGTTGGACAGCGACGTTTAGTTTTATAGAAGAAAGAGTGAAAGTAAGAGAGGAAAACTTGATGTTAATGCTTACAAAAGGTTGTTTTTTGTGCGAGAAATCGCTCTTGAATCTTGTCACATGCCTCTTTACAGCATAAATAAAATTTACTTTCGTGCTCAACTAGTATTTTCTTTACAATACAACAAGGTTAACTTATAACATAAATAAATATCGGTTTTTGTGCCAAACTATTAATAAGTTTATCAAAGTTCTCTAGAAAACTATCCTGTCAAGTTTTTTCAATCATTATTTGTCTTTTGCCACCTTTTTAACAATCATCAGCAGCTTGATGAATTCAAACTTAGCGAACTGTTTTACTAATACTTTATAATTTTTGTTAGTCTATTTTTCTAATAGTTGGCTATTTTGTAAAAACAATGTTTACAGTCAAGTACCATATTTGTCTAGGGGCTTTTAGCTTTTAAGCAATCAATTGAGTTCGTAATTAGGTATTTATTTTCCTTTGCTACTTCGGCACTCTATAATTTTGTTTCGGTTTGGATTTGTTAATGGTTTAAAACATCACAAAATTTACTATGCGATATCTTCAAAATGACAGCAAACCGATTACTAACAGAGAATTTTATAGATCAAAGAAAAAAATAACTCTAAACGTTTGACAGGTAAATTTGTAATGAATTACTTCTTCAATTCTTTTTTTCAGTAAATTATAATTTTACTTTTTTATTTCGTTTTTTTTTTTTTTGTGCTTAGATGAATATTAGAAAAATCGTGAAGCAAAGCTTTTAATTATTACATCGACAGTAAAATTTCAGAAACGTAAAAATTAGCTAATTTAGAAAAAAATTATTACAGACACTTATTACATGTGCTGAGTCACGCAATATTCTGCCATAAATAAGTAAGAAAATTAGTTTCAAAATAAAAAAGATATATTTAAATCATGTATTGTAAGCTGGAGAATAAGACTGATACAGTGAAAAAATTCACTTTTTCTCATGCCATTAGTATCTTTATTAGTCGACTCAAAAAAAAAAAATGCAAAAGTTTTAGTAAAGAGAATGATGAAAAGAAGATGTAATTGAAAAAATAATTGATAAATCAAAAAAGTGGAGCAGTATTGAGTAGTTTTTCACAGAAATAAGACCAAGAAAAGTTTAGCGGTATTCTTAGCATCAAATTTGCTTTACAGACTTCTGTGGTCAACTATTAGCAGGGTAGATGAAACGCTTAAAACGACCAAATAAAGGCGCTGCAGGTACTTAGATTCTTAAATCAGTATAAACTTGAGTAACCAAAACATATCACTTAAAACAAGATCTAAACTTTTATTTTTTCACAAAAATTCAAATTTATAATTTAGCTTTACTGCGCATTTAACTATAGTTGTGCATTTTCCAATCGCCTACAGCATTGTTTCTTGGCATTTTTGCTGCATCTTATCAGCCTTTCCTGCTATAACACTTTCAGTGGCGCTCAAAAACATTGTTCAGATTGTTTCGTGAACTTTTTAGCTTTAGACTGGTAAATTTTTTAGTATTTATCAGACGATAAAGTTCAGACTATAATCTGCTCGGTTCTGAATTCTCGTAGAGAAGTTTTTTAGTGTTTGATAAAAAGAGTGAAAAGATGCCTTTAAAAACTTTAGAGACAAGATTTTGTTGTATCCGGTCCTTCACTCTCTACCCCTCCAACTGCGCAGAAAAGATCTAGAATTTTGAGAACGTAGAAGAAATGCTCCTTTCGCGATTGTAAATTTTTAAGATTTTATCATAGTGAATGATTTAATTGCTACCTTTGTAGCCTCTATTCTTATCAAAAATTTCTTAAGGTCATGATTTACTAAACCGAACAATGCGAATTCGTTACTCTTATAAAAAAAATATAGATCAAAGTGATTAGAATAGCTTTTATTTGTTTTGGAGAAAGATATTGCCTCAATATATAAAAATTTTGAATATAATCGGTTTACCATTCCTAATTAGTTCAAAAACGAAGTTCTGATATATATTTATTTTTTGCTGAAATTACGTTTAGTGTTTAGTTAAATCAAGTTATTCTACTTAGCTTATTAAACGTTATTTCAGAAATTGAAACAACAGAGAAGAAGAAAACGTGAAATAAACACAAAAGAAGTTTATCAAGTCGTTTAATTCACAGATATAACGCATAAAATAGCTTTAAATATTAGCAGTCATTAGGTGATGTTAAACATTTGCAGGTTTTCAGATTGATCATGTAATGGTTTGCAGAAGTTTGATATTGCCTAATGATTGCTAATACTCAAAGCTATGTAATGTTGACAGTTATTAAATGAGATTAAACCTTTGCAGGTGTTTTTAGATTGATTACAATATAGCCTGCAAATGCAAAGGAAAAGACTGCAAAACAGAACTTCCAGTAACACTGACATTTTAATCCTTTTTTTTTTTTCTTTTGCAGATACGCCTAGAAATTGAAAGCTCTCTAAATATCTGAAAAACGCGTGCTATTAACAGTACAAGCTATTGAGGAAGCAAATAGCAGTAAATGATCTTTAATATAAGACGGCAATTAGTCAAGGCTGAATAGTTGATAATCACAAATTTGCCACATATTCAAATTTAACATAATCAAATTTTTTTTGTGCCTGACACATTGAGAATAGCATTGAAATAAAACTTACTATTTAATCATATCAGGAAGTAATTATTTTGTTATTACTTAAAATTAATATAGGTTTGAGTTTCTCAAATTTAAAAGTTTTTAGCAGACTAGAAACCAGTAACTTTTGACCTTTAGAAGGCATATTAAACAGAACTACGATGCCCTTTTCTTCTGTTAGAGGAAGTAAAAGTGTTAAGATTTTAATAAATAATGAAAAGACTCTAATTTGAAACTCTATTCAACTTTCATGACATTTTTTTTCTCCAGCATGCAACATTTTTATAAAATAAAATGTTTGTTGAAGATTTTCACCTGAGACTAATTTCTTGCTGCCAAGATAATTATAAAGATTAAACGAAGCAGCGAAAAATAGAAAAAAAAGATCAAAGTAAAAAAGTTATTGCAATTAATAAGTCGAAAAAACTTTATTTGTTTAGTTTCACATTTTTCTAACCTAGTTATTGCTCTTTTCTTTTTCTGAGTTTTGGTGCAGTATCTTAAAGATCGAAAATTTGCATTTTTGAAGAAATACGTCAATATCATTCCCACTGCATACAATTTTTCAGTACAGTGCTTTTTCGCGTCAATTTGAAAGCGCACACTAAATTCTTTTTACAGGTACCTTAGTTTAACTAAGTTTTAATTTTTGATTTAGTTATCAGAAAAAAAGATTTATGTTTTAATAGTGCTTTGTCACAAAGTTTTTCACTAGTTAAAACAAAATTCTTTACAATTTGATGTAAAAATAATACCATTTTGCAGAAAAGTTTTAAAAAATCAAAATCCTATTATTTGTGAAACGTAAAGTAAGAATAAAAATAATACTGGTTTTACAGCGACAGAATACGGTAACGAGAACATTAGACAAATAAGAAATAATGCACTTGTCGTTTGTTTTAATGCTCTTAAAACCTCAAAATTAAAAATTAAAAATTAATTGTCAAAAATAAACATTTTCAACATTTCTCATCAATTTTAGCTAGTGTATCTTTTTTTCTTCCATTTTTTCAGATTTATTCGGTATTTTTTGACAATTTTTTTTGACTTTTTACTGTTACACTTAGCAAAAAAGTTCAACAAGCAATTAGAAAAGACTTTAATTACAGTGGATAAATTTATTTTTTAAAGAAATTGAACTTAAATTTTAAAACTTTGCTTTGAAATTACATTCTGCAAGTAGAGCCTTGCACTCAAAAACCATTTCTAATGCCGTACTGTCCGTTGCTTCATTATAGCTTGGGGAAATCTTCTACAGCGAATAGCAAAAAATGGCAGTAAAATTAATCTTCTCGAAGCGGGACGCACTGTCACAGTTTTTCAAGTAACCAAATATTACCCTGGGTCTGCAACGAACTGATTATACAAATGGTTTCTTTTTATCTGATTTCTTGGAAAAATCTCTCTAATTTGTGTTCTATAGCTGTATTTCTTTAGTCGCTATCAATTATTACTGCATTTGACTTTTGTATTCTGTTGGCAAAAGATTCATAATAATAAAATTCTGCATTTTAGCTAGACTTCAAATTTCAAGCTATGTAATTTTCTTGCACTACGTGTTTAACTTTTCTTGTGCTTCAGTGCTAGTGTCTTCAAGTTTATTTATTCATGCCTTCGTACGCTACAGGCTTGTAAGAACATTAACTTTAGTCATTGTTTTATAAAAAACTGTCAATCAAACTACGACATTTCTTATTTTACGATATTCTTGCTTACATATGTTTCAAGTTTAAAACCGGCTTCACAGTTGTTAAGTAACGCATGTTGTTTTTGCCTTTGCGCACTTACTTATTTATCACTTAGCAGTTTAAAAACATTGTCAGCTGCAAGTTCTTCGTAATTTGCAGTTTCTCCCTTCATCTTATCTGTGCTTTAAGAAACGAGACTAGTCT
>UXUI01007300.1:10003-20788 GCA_900576705.1 Enterobius vermicularis | reverse complement strand
AAAAAAAAAAAAAACAATTGTATATGCTGTCAAACTTTACGCTGACCGTCCATTAACCGCACTTGAAAATTTGCAGAAAATTTAAATCACTTTTTAACCCGAACAAATCTTCAGGTTTCCTGACGCAATTTTTAAATGTGATTCAAATTATCCCAATCTGTTTTTACTTTTAATTATCACAGTGATCTTACCCTTCTACAAACAAAGCGCCACTCTCTAACTACTGGATTTTATTCCCTTTTCTGGCAAGCTGCCTGATGCCAACTTGCTCACGTTCCCAACCCCGATTTCAAAATCACCTTATACTTGAAAAAACTAGTAATTAGTTTTTAATCAGTAAATTAACTCTCCAGTAATGTATTTCAGGCAAACACATTTTGTATATTTTTGGGAAAAAGCCGATTACTATCTTGCAAAGCTTCTGTTTGAGAACCCATGACTTTCTTCGACCTCTAACAAGTTCTGAAGAGCCGAGATTTTTTGACAGATTTCGTTTCTTATATGTAGAGAAAGGTATTACTATATACGCAAGCAACAGTAATTACATCGAACATAAAAACTCAAAACGACAGAGTTACAAAGTGTAGAGCTAAAATTTTATATGAAATTCTAAGTCACAAAACATTTTAAAATTTCAAAACGTGCTTAGAAGGAATCAAATGCTACAGAACAAAATTAAGGCAGAAGAAGCAAAAACGCTAAATAAAGAAATATTTCGCAGTTGAAACAAAGCAAAAGACAACTACTCATCTCATTTATTGCTAAAAGATTGAAGATCAAAAAACACTATAAATATGCAATTTTTTGGGCTTCCACTTAAAATCCTTTATAAAGAGAAGAGTTACATAAGAATTAGCTTTCAAATGACTTGTAAAAAAACAGACATCTTTCTAAGCCCATCTCAGCATGCTTCACTTGACAGTTTAATCTTCCCTCCTTGTACGGCAAAAGAGCCTGTTCCCAATGCTGTATTTAATTAAATTTGTTTGTTGCTATTTTATTTTTGGCTCCTGAAGCCAGTAATGCAGCTCAACAAATATTTTGCCACTGCTTAAAAAGTTACTGAGTAAAAAAGCCTGAGGAAGAACCAACAGTTCTGGTAATGTTACTGTGACTTGAGAGATTTAAATGAGGTTACTATAGAACTCAAAAGCTATAATATAAAACAGATTCAAATGAAGAAGCAGAAAAAGATCCATGCCCAGCTGTCATATAAATATCTAAAATATACTACATATCGATTCCCGAAGCAAATAATGACTTTTTGCACTAGTAAATGAATATAAATGTTTGCACGCAGACAGGAACTGCTTTCAGAAGATCGCGAAGATGGAAAAAAAAAGAGAAAGAGCACGCTTAATAGGTTTAAAATGCTGGTACTATTAGTAAGTTATACAAAATCATTATTAGAAGACCTACACAGATTATTAACCTAAAACGAAAAAAAAAATAGTGGCAGCATTTCCAAATAACCGACACCCTTTGAAAACATTCAAATTTATCTAATGTAATACAAACGAAATGGTTAAAAAACCAACAAAGTTGAGTGAAGGTGCATCGTCATCGGAAAGGCTGAAGAAGAATGCTTCAACTGGAAGAGTTACGTGGGGCGAGCAAAAAGAACCACTTGCAGCTGTAAAAGCAAATTACAGAATAAAGGAAGAAAAAGATAAAAGATAAAACGGTGGTTGCCGTCATCGCAGCTTTTAGAAAATAAATATTTACTGATCTGCAGTTGGAATCCTTCGACAGAAGCGAACGGTTCTAACCGGCCGTTTAATATACTTTCTTCAAAATTACACAGTAATCCACTACTAGTTGCACTAGTTTTTGTGGGATTCAGTTTTTCACTATCGCTTTGGCTACTGTCTTCATCACCGTACCTAAAACTGCAAACCTAATAAATTGAGCATTCTTAGTAATATCAGAAAAGAAGTTCATATATCTATCAAAGCACTACTGTCTCAGCTAACATAAAAGAAGTTATAATTTCAGCCGTATTTGCTCCATGTAACTTTGAAAAAAAAAAGGTAAGTAGAGGAAGACTTTTTTGGCCGCTAACCGAGTCAAAAAAAAGAATGGACTTACAGAAGTTTAATACGGTACTATCGCAACTAACGACTATCAATTAAAAAATGTTTATCATCTGCACAATTTATTCACTTTTTTCATGTGAGGTTATCAGTCCCGCTGCATCCATCTCATGCTTATTCAAAACCTCCACATATTTCCTTGCCTTCTTCACCTACACAGTTCCAAAAAATGGCATTAATAATGTATAAGAGTAATAATGTCAACTTTAGATCAAACTCCAGTCAAAATTTACTTCCCCGTCTCCTTCTTACCTTCCTACTGCTTTAATAATGTATTCAGAAGAATGGAATACAACGCTCCACGAAGACTGTTCTAAAAAACTTTTTTTTTCAGTTTTTACATATGTTGTTTTGACTAAGAAGGGCACTGACCTAAACCAAGCAGAGCGTTCAAGCAAACAGCACAGAGAAAACAACACCAGTCAAATCAAAAAGCGAAGAGACTTTATAAATTTCAGGTGACGATTTTTGTGACGCGCATTTTCTCCGCAAAGAATTTTCAATGAACCTATGCAGTGGAATGGTGAAGATTCGAGAAATATCGAGGTTATGACTAAACAGACTCTCAAAACGACCAAAAGAAAGACAAGAAATAGAGAAAGGTTTCACTGATAACAAACTTATGTTTATTTGGTTGGATCATAGCCTTTCAAATTTTCAAAGCTGCAGTTCCAAAACTGTCACGCTTTCAATGGTTTACATTACCACCTGAGCGGTAGTTTTGCGAAACCATAGAAACGGTGGAACCTTAAAAAGTTATATGGGTAACTTCTGCTCAAACCGCGACAGATGAGTATAATAGAATCAGACCACTACACACAAAACGTAGAATTCCTGAACAAAAAAAAAATTTTCTGAGTAAACTGCAGTAACACTATACCTTGACATTTCTATAAGATTTAAAGAATAAGAACATAAAAAAAACTAACCCTGCAAGCGGTACTGTTTCGGCTTTTTTCCCCTTCCGGTGATGAGAAGGGGCAGGACTAGAATTTAAAGGTAAACCAGTTTTTTTTGAAAATAGTGTAGATGAGCCCGGCATGAAACGGAAAGCAGATAGGATACGAAACCTGCGAGGTACACACTGTCGCCGCGAGATGAAAGAAGAATGAATACTCTGTTCCTTTGTCAACGAAGAAGATTCAGCCAATGCGTTAGCAAGACTTTCCACTTCAATCGACTGGGCTGAAAATCACTGGTAACTCATTTTCATTTCTTCGGTTCGCGAACTAAAAACTATGTCTTTAAATAAATTGAGACAATGCCCAGAAAATACAATCGTCGTTTCAAGTACCCTGTGGTAAACGTTGAAATATTTTTTATCGAACAAACTAAAAGTTGGAGTGACTTCCGAAAATCAAAAAAAAAAAAAAATGGAAATTTTCCCATCACTCAAACAAGCGCTGGTCTAAAATACTTGAAAGTTTTTAAACAAGTTCACAATAAAATCTCATAAACAAAACCTTTTGAAGTCGCAAATTCCTCGAAATTGTTAATCAAGCAAAATTTTGGTGAATCTACGCTGACTGGATCAACAATGCTTTCATCCAGAAAACTTCTTTTTCTTGGAGGTCTTTCCAGTCCATCTTCAGTATCGTGACAGCGAGTTTTTCGCGAAAACGTCTGAGGTTGAAAAGACGACCCGATAGCATGCGCAACGGGAGCCGACGATTCCGTAAGAGACTGGTCACTAATGTAATGGAGTTCCTGCTCATGACTCGAAGTTGATGCCGAGTAGATGCCAGAAGAATCTTCTCCGTCTTCTATCTCCAATGGACCTTGCAGACTGGAATTTTCATCTTCAATATGCCGCGCAAAGTCTATTTCACCATGCAGGTAAGAGAAGGACGAATTTGGCGATAGCAGTGGCAAAGCTGATGACCATTCATGAATTGAACAGCTAGAAAAACTTATCAACAGTAATTTGAAAAGTTTTTGCTGCAAATTCTTCATAAAAATAAAAAAGTACAATTATCTGATAAAATACAAGCTTCCTTAGCTATGAATGAACAAAGTTTTTGAGAAATACACTAAAAGTAATAAGCTATTTTCCAAACTTTACAAAAATTTAAAAAAAAAAATGCATAAAAGCTTACTTTTAGAAAGAACAAAAATCATATCAAAAACTGGTGTCGTAAAGTAAAAAATCTGCCCCTAACTGATTTATTTATTTACTGCTGAAGGGATAAGACAAATGGTAACTTATCACAGGACTGCAGTGAACCAATAGCTTACTTGGAAAAGTTTAATGAAACTGATCAAAGTGGAGAAAAAGTATACAGAAGAATTTTAATTTTTAATGGGGGTTCTGCTCATATTAACAATTTGAAATTTCGTTCTCAACTAATCACAGAAATTTAGTTTGTAAAGCAGAAGTAACTTCAGGGCACAATCAGCTGTTTCGCTCAAATCTTTCGTGATACGGTAAGGTCGTAAACACAATTTTTCACAGTCACGGATGTTATTTCCTTATCGAAAACTACGACAAAATTCTTCGCATCTTACACATCTGAAAACTGTATTGCGCTGGCTATTACATAAAATTAAGTCGCTCTGTTGAATAAAAATTACAAATGCCTAATATTCGTAAAGTCCATTTTGGTCTGAGCAGCAGTAATTGTGAACGTTGATTTGGCGTTCGAAATTACACGGCAAATTAAAGAATTAAATTTTACTGCTCTCTCAGAAAAATTCCTAACTAGGTCAGTAAAATCAATAATGCCATCACGACAGCAGCTTGCAACCTAGAAGAGGAAAGCAGAAGCTTTCTTCTTTATAAGAGCACATTTGCATTTTAACAAATATCCAAGGCTGAGCTAAGTGGCACGATGTTAATGAAAAATGCTGAAGTCTAGCACAGTAAAACGATCTGACTTATAAATAGCGAACAGAAAAATAAAAAACAACTTGCTGCAGGTTCTCAAGCAACGTGTAAGCAAAACTAAGAAAAAGACTGCAAGTAGAATTCTAACCCGCTCTTGTCAATCGACTGGCAACTAGGTAAGAGAGGTGGTGAAGAAAACTTCATGCATTTTACAGAAACTGTCAGCAAAGAAGACAACCCGCATTTGGCGGTTGGAAAGACGTGGTTTTCTATTAACCTGTCGTCCTTGTTCAAAACCCTATCCGTTTCACAATGAGTACCCGTAAATTCATCGCGAGTAATTCTGAAAATAAAAAGAAAATTAGGCGAAAAACCCGGCCGAATAGTAAACGAACTCTAAGACGGCGAATATTACGCAAAGGGTATCTTCACAAATTAAAGTACTATTACCACCTGTATACAAACACCAGACCATTAGGCAGTTTGCCGCCGTTATTTATCATCCAAGAATTTAACTGAGAAAAGTGGAGTTGGGAGCGCACAGCATTCTTTAAAAAAAGCGGGTCCAAAGCCTTAAATTTCACAAGCAGAATCAGAAACAAAGGTTGAGCTAAACCTTCAATAAACAAGATAAGTTTGACTTACAGCATTTTTGGCAGCTCAAATAAACAACTGACCTTAGCCAATTTTCCTGGGTGTTGGTTGGAACTTAATGTGATGGTCCATGATTCAATCAGCAAAGCATTCTCACAAAGAGCGTCAGCACGAGCACACTGTTCATGAACCAATAGTGTTTCGATTCTAACAGGTTTTTCAACGGACAAGATATGTTCAGCTTCTTTAACACTAGCGTTTACCAAGCTCACTTCATTCTTAAAAACTCCAGTGATTCTGCTCTCAATAATTATACGTGCTATTTCAGCCCCAACTTCCATCTCCAACGCCAGATCTGTGTAAGGTCCAGTTGTGCGAATCACATTCTTGATAACTGAAAGCTGAAATAGATAACAGTTCCAGAATAACAATAAAGATCTAAAAATTTTAGACGATTAGCGGGGCCATATGGATATCATAAAACAATAATGATAAATCAGAATACAAAAATCTAGCAACAAACTGTTTTTTTTCTGAGATCGTGTTAAACCAATGAGCAACATTTTATACAAAAAACAACAGTAAAAATTGTCGCCTAAAAGCAGTCCCGCTCATTAAATAAATTCTGCCAAACCACTCATACCTGAAGTAACAAATTTACAAATACCGCTAGAAAAAAAGAAAAATTATAAGATAAATGTCTCAAATCCTAGACCGTATGGTACTGCTACAATCTACAACATCCGCAGTGGCTGCTTATTTCCCCCTAAGGTCACTTGTTCTGCTTAATTTCTGACGGGTATATATAGAGCTACGTCCGTATGTCGTTATTTTACTAACAATCAGCACTTTCTATTATGAAGTACACAGACGTGACTTATTTCCATCTATTGCTATTTAAAGGGAGAGCAAGAAAACAAATGCCAACTGCTATTGTGGTCAGATTATTGGCACAAATTGATTCTTTAAAAGAAAAATTTTGAAAGACTTGTACTAATTCCAAAAGAGGAAGCCCACTTAAAAACCACAGCATACAAAGGGTTATGAAGATTGTAAGTTGCAATTTAACTGAAGTTGAAGTCATTAAATGAATTATATTGGAACAATCATTCAGATTCTTGCTTATTCACAAAAAAATCTCAAACATGATTACGAGATGGTGGCACCCGAAACTTTAGTGTTACAGAAGTTCACTGATAAGCAAGTACGGAAAAGGCAATATTTAGTGGAATGAAACACAAGTGCAGCGCCGCTTCCGAACTTCATCCTCCTTTATCTTACAGCAAACGAAGACTGGGTGAATTGATGTGGTTAGGAAAAGCCGTCTGGGGCAACCGGTGTCGGTGAAATATTAAAGGTTTCTTGTCTTTCATGACTTACTGCTTCTTATTGGTTTCCACAACTCAGTTGAACATTTGGTAACGTTAACATTGCTAATTCTTTTGCAGTACCTGAATGCAGATACTGCTATCGCCTCCAAACTGCGTTGACTAATCACTGTAAACTGTCTCCAAATTTTGTCATTAGAGATTGTCCGCAGCCTTTGAAAACTACCTTAGTCGCTTTCCACTACTCTCTTTAGGCCCACTGGTAAAACTTGCTGTGGAGAGCAAAACCTTAAAGGAATTTGAAAGCATCAACATCTGTCTCTGAATTTACCAATAGAGTTTTGGATATCTAAGCCTAAACCAATAGCTAGCTAGAAACAGCTAAAGATCTCTAGTTTTTGGTGAATTTTTAAACCCAAACAGAATTTCGCTTTAATCAGTAGCAGGATTTTTTGATCGAAAACTTCAAAGAAACTGTTTAATTTTAAGTTGTCTTTCAACATCAAATAATTCATTTGTCAAAATAAGTTTACGCGTCTGAAATAATGAGGATCTAAGTGCGAGTCTTCAGCATTACGGATTTTAGCTGATAAGATCGTTCTACAGAGAATTTCTGGCTTTGAACAACAGATTAGAAGTGGAATAAACCTAATTCAGAAGCAGTGATAAAAACAGTATCTGCTTACTAGGCAACCAAAACCAAAGTTTGTTTCACTAGCGGGATGGACAAGAACATATGTATGAATGTAAATAAATGAACAAATAAATAAACAAATATATTACATATATATAATATTTTAGTATGCCTTGAACCAGTTAAGAAACTCCAAATATAAATTCAACAACAAAAAAGAATATATTTTTTTGATATTGCATTGAGAGCATCCTGCAGACAACAGATTTGAATCAGTTTACACGAATGAATTCCCGACTTTTTTTGATTAACAGGTAGAACTAACAAATTTTGACTTCCTTGAATAGACTGTCTGACAGATCAAAACTTACTGTGATAATTCAACTAAGACTATCAAAATCTGAAATATATTGCTATCCTGGTATGTAGTTGAGGACACGTAAGCACTAGTCGAATGCAAAGTGAATGTAAAAAAAGCCGGAAATTCGTGCTGTAAAGGATCAGAACTATCGATTTCAAGCGCGGAAAGTACTTTCACCGTTCCCAGCAGACTCGACCGAGCAAACAAAAGATCGCCAAAAAGTGCCTTTGTTACTGCTGCAGGACTTCACGAAAAAAATTTAAAAGAGCAATTGCTAAAGAAAAGCAACTACTAGTTTTAATTCTAGCCGACCCACAGGTTTATAGACCTTTGATTAGTTAGCATCAAGGGAATACTGTAAAAGAAATCGCTTCTTGCAGCGTAAACTGATTAAACTCAATAGTGACATATTCATAAAAATGCGGTTAGAGGAATTCCCAGTAACTTAAAAACGCAGAGACTTGAAGTCACCGGAATCTAATGCAGCAGTATTTTTGAACAGTTGCAATTTTATTAGGATAAGTAAAACATTTAACTTGGATCACTTGTCTGAAGAACCTCGAACAGCGGAATTTCAGCAGCAACCCTCCTCAATTTTTAAAGATTGACAGCCCAATTATTTTGAAGTTCAAACATTGTGATATTATCGGTAGCTGACAAGTCTCAGCAAACAAAAACAGAAAAAACTTTCTAAATAAAAAAAAAACGATCTGCCAGAATTTTCTCAGACTGTGACAAAAAATTCGATACTTTACGATGCTATCATCTATAAGACCAAGTGAACCCAAATTTTGCAGCAACTTATCCTTTTACCCAGCAGTGTCTTACCTCCCATTTGGGAAGAAAACAATTCTACTGAAAATTTTTTAGAATTTTATTTAAATTACATTTTATAACTTTACAAAACCAGAAGAGACAGGCAAAAATAAGGGACGAGACTTGAAATAATTACTGTATTTGACGTGACCTTCATCAGACGGTAAAAAGATTAATGGAACATCGATAAAAGCCAAAACTGGTAAGAATCGTTGTCCCCGTAAAATCAATACAAAAAGGAGCGACAGTAAACGAGATATGAGGATTTTTATTGATCTGACAGCACTCTAACTGCTTACCTGAAAAAATAAAGACAAAAAATTTTGTTCCAGTCAATAAACCTTTTTATGTTGTTAGAAAAACTTTTCCTCTATAGCCTGTCATCCAAAGAATACTCTTTAACAATACACTTAATACTTTTAAGAAACAAAAAAAAAAGACAAAATTTTTGTCACATTATGAAAATTATTTCTGCTAATTAAAACAAAGAAAATACAATTGCCAAAATCATCACTCTCTTTGTAAAAGCTAGAAAAAATGGAAAGAATAAATAACGACAATAAAATAGCTCAATAAAAGCTGTCAAACTCCGAAGTTATAAGAATCAAAGAAAATTTCTTAAATGCTGAGTACTTTAAATAAAAAAGTGCAAGAACTTTTTAGTTTTAAGAAGCTTTTTTGCTGTCCAAGATGAAATACAAATACTAGATGTGAAAAATTTGTTTATTATCGAACTGTAAGTAGCGCTTTCCTGACGTCAAATTCTCAAGAAAAACCGAAGGTATTAGGCTTTGAAGAATTTTGTTGCTTTTAGTCTACATTAATGCTTCGGTGGACCTTCAGTTCGACTATTTATGTACTGCACACATTCAGTCGGCCAAAAAAAACTATTTCTACAGGCGACAATAATGGATGACGGTGATGATGACTACAACAACGACTTGCTTTCTTCAGTTTAAGCTTAGAAATTACGAGCAACAAATATCCACAATGTAAATGGGATACTTAAACTCAGCTTTATTTCCAGAAAGAGCAAAGCATTCAAAAATGATCCTCCACCTAAGACCCCCCTGCATACCAGCACGCAACTACTCAGCTTTATGTCTCTCACAAAATGGCCCTTAGTGCCATCAGTCGATAAAGCCTAGGAATATAGTTTAAAGCTAGCTAAGCGAATATCTGCCTATCGTTACATAAACTCTTATTTCAGTCTCCAAATCAAATAAAAGAATAAAAAAAATCCACTGAAACGGAATAAAATGAACAGCAACGACGCGTATAATCGTGAGCAAACAGAACTAGATAATATGCGTTAAGTCTAATGTTCTTTTGACACCACAGTATTTACTCTCAGAAACTTAAGGTACTGAATCCAGACTGAGCAAAAAGAGAAATTTTTAAGCTAAGAGTGGCAAAAAAAAAAAAGCTTAGATGACTTCAGTAACTGTTAAAATAGTTGTCAGCAACGATCCATACAGTCAGTCAATTTGTGCAGAACAATTAGACAAGTGCACAACAATACAAACAATAATAACGCATCAGTGGAGCATCGTGAGTGGGAAAAAAAAAAACCAGTGCAGAATGGTTGAAACAGAAAGGAATAAAAATGGAAAATTTTACAGTTGACTATTTCTTCAAGTTTTTTTGTAACAAATGTACTAAAAAAATGTTGTCGTTGCTCACTTCAAACAACTTTCCTGTCTTCTTTCCTACCTCATTTCTAATCGTCCTTCAGCCCCTCCTCTCCGCTACTTGTCTTTAAACTGTTTTAGATGACTCTTGAAAAAGAAAAAAAGAAGAGCCAAGAGAACTCTGTGATAATAAGCAGAACATTATGATCCTTTGCTTTTTCATTCGGCCATCAATAAAAGACTAGCGAGAAAACCAGTATCAATCGATAAATAAGTTCACGCACAATTTCCAACCAGCGGAAGATTTGTTGATATTTGATCTTTATTCCGGACAGCTGATGTAAAATTCAAAATACTTTCAGGAAGCTGATGCAGAAATAAAAAGTTCCAAAAAAAATTTGGATCTAAGAAAATCAAAAAGTAACAAAAAAAAATTTTTTTCACATTAAATGCACACATTTTAACAACATTTCGTTCCGGTCCAATCACTCCGGTCAAAAGTAG